>SKCR01003342.1:0-65024 GCA_019454045.1 Zanthoxylum bungeanum | reverse complement strand
TGTCCTTGAATTTGACAATTCATTTGAGGAAGGGCATCTCTCTTTTTCTCTCCTTTTTTAAGTTGTTATTTATAAAAATAATAACGATATTTTTTTATATAAATCTTATCATCATTATGTATGTAAGTAGTTTATTTTTTGTAAAAATTTGGGACAATAAATTTTTTTACATATTCTATTTAAATTCGGATCGGATAATTTGAGATTTTAAACGTTTCTAAAAAAAGAGTTGATAAGGGTTGTGATAAAACTTGTTCCCATGTCATTGTTGTTATTTATAAAGCTTGTATAAGAGGATAAAGAAAGAATCATTTTGGTTGATCTTGGGGGATAAGGGCATTTATGTCATTTGACTTGGGAAGAGGGTGAGGGAATAAATGACAAGGGACCTACTTGCCTCCAAAACGACGGGCACACACGTCGGATTTAGGGTAACTGACAAAATTGTCACCTTCAAGCGATGCCCCAATCTCAAAGATTTCCCAAATCTTCTTGTCTCACTATTTTGGCTCAGATTGAAATTTTAGGCTAAATCATGATAATATCTTCATGGAAAAGACAAATATGCCCTTTCAAAACCATTCATATGTTATTTTACACTTTTCTTTTAATGTTGTATTAATTAGATTTGTGAAATACACTAATCACGTTTAAATAACCATAAATGGTTATCTAAATATATGATAAAAACCTAGATAAATAAAGCAAGTGATTGGATCCTAGCTATTTTTTTTTTGGGTCTTGAAAACAGCCAAAGAGCTAATGGCAATAATGTGGTTTTGGATACATGTCAAGGGTAGTTAAGGGATAAAGGAGGTAACGTGGGACAGTTGAGATTTAGTGAAACTGGAGCCTCAAACATTGACAAATGAAGAAGCCCGATTGCGTAGGGAGAAGGGAAACTCATTTTCCACAGTTTATAAAAATGCCAAGGACTAAATTGAAAAATAAAAACACAAAATTAAATTAATTTTATAAAAATAATTATATATATATATATTAAAAAAAAAAAAAGATTCCCACAAGCAAATGCTCCCTCGCCCACTTGAATAGACTATGCAAAGAAAAGTTGGTTTTCGTAGGCCATATTGCGGCTCTCATTTTTTGCCCTTTTTTTTTATTTTAATTTTATTAAAATGTTAAAATTCTCTTTTTATTTTTATATATTTTCTTTTTTGTTGAGAGTCAAAAAGGAGTTTGCGTGTGGGTGTTGAAAAAGTTTTTTTATGGAGAAAGAGAGAAACGTCAAAGGCTTCAATTATTGTGTTTTTGAGTAAAAAATGTTGTTAAGTGGAAAATGTCTTTGTGCTTCTATTTATAATTATTATTATAATAATTATTAAAATCTTTAAAAACAACCCTTTTTTCCCTTTACTTTTCTAATAATGACCCTTTAGTTTGGTGTTGGGTTTGGCTTGCATTTCCCTATACTCCTCTCTCTAAGGTTATTTCGGTAATTTAATTGTGCTTATACATTTAAGCGGAGCAGGTAAAATCACCGGTTGTCTCATACTCTTACAAAAAATACGTTTTTTGGATTCTAACACAGAACCTTAAGGTGAGGTCTTAAACCTTATGCCACAAAACAACGCTCCTTAGGAACTACTACATACAAAAATACTAAATAATTAAACCAAAAACATTATTAGCCAATCTTTTACATTTAATTATTAAGTGAAAAGAGGTGCTACAATACTCTGATGTTGAAATAATTCTAAGTCCTTTATGTCAATCATTAATGTATTATACCTTCATTATTTTTTTATTTTTTTTTTCCTTTGGACATCATGTGCCATGTTTTAAAGTGATCCCTTTCATCACTATGAGTATGACAATGACTTTTGACATAAACAATTCTTATACTCAAACTTGGTCTCATATAAAAAAAATCTTGAACTCATAACTTGATCTCATCTTGTCTCAATAAATATACAAAAATAAAATGGTGTTATTCAATAAAATATACTCTACAAGCAACCATATCATATAATATAAATATCAAATACCCACATATACATCAAATGCATGAATCTTTTTAATATCCCTTAATACATAAATTTAATTAATTATATCCAATTGGAACAATTTCTAGAACATGGGTGGAGAAAATTCAAAAGTGCCATAGATTACAAAGTTGACCCCATGTATTATATAATGATGTATATGACTTTCAAAAGACATTACTTTTTTCATGGGGAATTTTTTGCTCAATTTCTTCAAATTGAAGCAAACTTTTGTCAACTCACAAGAAGAAGAAAGACAGCTGATAAATTTTTTTTTTTTCCCTAAAAGAATTTATGCAAAGCAACATGAAAAATAGCGGCAGGATTTTGAAACAAAATAACATCATTAAAGGTGGACTAAGACCTCAAAATTGCATAATATGTAGCAAATTAGCTAAAGCTAATAGCTAGCATGCTCAATTTTACTACGTAATCTTTGAAGCAGACCCGTGCCCGCAAGCTTTATAACTAATGAGTGCAACCCAACAACTTGCTAACCGAGTAATTCTTTAACAGAGATACGAGTAATGTGGTACCATAAACTAATAAACATATAAACTGTGTAATAATTATATTATATAAACCGTTAATTACTTACTATTTTTTTTTTTAATATTTTAACATGTGCGTTCCCACCAGATAAAATTATATTATGTTGTAGGCCAAAGTTACAAGAGAGCAATTGGACGGAAGCCATTCAATTATTTAGCTTGTGACTATGAAGTTGGATAATGCGTGTGATGTTGTTAAAATGAATGAGGGTGCCTTAAAAGGGAAAGTGGGTTGGATTTTAATCAAGCTGTAATTTCAAAATAATGATGATCAAGTTGAACATAAGCTGGCAAAATGATGCGTCTTAATGTCTTGTATAGTTTGTTACTTGATTTGATGCTTGTACGTACATGTTGTATGTATGATAAAGCATATAAGAAGTTTCTACAAACAAAGTTTTTTTTTTTTTTTTTTTTTAAGTTGTTGCTTTCGGAGCTTTGAATCTGAAAGCCGTACTTCAAAGAAACTTCGTTCAGAGAAGGTAACAAAAAAAAAAAAAAAAAAGAAAGAAGAAGAAGCAGCCAAAGATGAAAAGAGTCTTAGAACATGTGAACCAATGGCCCAGCAGCTTGGTATCATAATTCATGTAAGTTGTACAAAGTATGTGTGACATGTTCTTCGAAACTTACAAGGTACAAATTCCAGTCCTAGACGCATATGCCATCTTTAACTTTATTTTGTTTTTGTTCGTGCATAGGATAGGTAAAGCCACATTTGTCTTAGATCTCTATTCTGTCACGATTATGAGTTGAGTATAAAAAAAATCATCATAAATTTCGTATTGGTGGTTAATTCATATTCCGAACTTATCACATTCCAATATATTCGGAACATGACCGGCATGAGATGGTTTTATCGTCTCCATAAGTGTTTGTACCAAATATGTGTGGCATAAAAATAACCTGCGGACACGTGTCAAACCATGATTTCACATGTACATAATACGTGATATGAATAAAGTGCTATATAACTCAAATATGTAGAAATTCGCAAATATAAACTGTTTAAAGCATCTAACATGACATTACCACTATACATTACGCCACACGACCTCATGACCAAAACAACAAAATACACAAAATGACCAAAAGTGGACCCATAGTTTGAACTCATATGACTACAACAGGTACCATCATCTCCAAGCTGTCAAAATCTGGCCAAAAGGGAGTCTCACCGAGATCGGCTATCAAGGAGTACTGCAACCAAAAGCAGACAGAGAAAGAGAGAGAGAGAGAGTGTGTGTTTGTGGGAAAGGGGGTTAAGTCGTTTGGACGACCTAGTGATCTAAAAAAGAAACACGATATGAGATCAATAAATATAAATCAAGCATTGCTGATAAAACATAAACTGATATAAGGTGCTATAAACGATGATTTCACCTGTACATAATACATGATGTGAATAATGTGCTATATAACTCAAATATGTAAAAATACACAAATATGTGATGCATTCATTACACATAAATTGTTTAAAGTATCTAACATGACATTACCATTATACATTACACCACACGACCTTAGGACCAAAACAACAAAATACACAAAATGACCAAAAGTGGACCCAGGGCTTGAACTCATATGACTGCAGCAGGTACCATCATCTCCAAGCTGTCAAAATCTGGCCAAAAGGGAGTCTCACCGAGATCGGCTATCAAGAGTTACTGCAACCAAAAGCAGAGAGAGAAAGAGAGAGAGAGAGAGAGTGTGTGTGTGTGTGGGGATGGGGGTTAAGTCGTTTGGACGACCTAGTGATCTAAAAAAGAAACACGATATGAGAAATCTTATAACACACTAAATATAAATCAGCATTGTTGATAAAACATAAACTGATATAAGTTGTCACTGTAAAACATCTCCAGTAATGTAAGCAGGGAATAAATCTGACTTAACGGGGACCTAACACCTCATAAGCATGGAAAAGTTGAGCTGTAATTGTAAAAGTCTAAGAAAGTTTATATGAAACTATTAAACTTACTGAACTGAGCATACCCGAGTCGTTATGTTGAGGGAACGATACTCTATTAGCGTTTGAAAATATTTTTCCATATTTACAAATCATGGTCATTTAACTTAAACAATATATAAATATGACTTGAAAACATGTATAAACTATTTTAAGCTGATATCTGAGAAAACGTGGCTAAATAGAACATATCCACATCATACTGAAGTTCGATAAAATCCTGAACTTAAATTTTGGCTTATAAATCATTTGAACTCTTAAAACGTAAAAGAAAATTATAAAATCCACTCACAAAGCTGGGCCTGATCCTACTGATGGTGGGGTCATGTAGAACCGGACAAAATATCCAGCATAAAATCTACAAGCGTATGTTCAAAGTATCGTTAGCATGATAGTAATAGTTAATATGATCTAATCATGCCCATAAATGATATAACTACTATGTTGACAAGGAAGATAAAAATGTCTCTAACATCTACGAATACCTCGAAATACTATCCTTACTAAGCTATTAGCGATACAATGAGAGTTTGGACATCTTCCTAAACGAGTTGACATAAAGACACAACGAACTAGCCAATGCTACTAACATGCTCACATGTCCAATAACTTGGTAAATGAATAGAAATTATTTGGTAAATGAATAGAAATTACTTGGTAAAGATGAAAAGATTACATTGCTATGCTTTTTCTTAAGAGATTCACAAGAGAAACCTACAAATTTATAACTAATCTAGAGAGAAATGAAGTGTTTGAGTCGTGGGTGGGGTAAGGAAAAAGGGATAATATAATCTTAGACTCTCATTTGGGTTTTATATAGAAGCCCGAAAATTTCTATTTTCCGCATTCGCATTCGAACTCGTTGCGCACGCGAAGTTACTGGTGCTCGGCTTTCGAAGGCTCAACGAACGCTACTCGGACGTAGTCACTCTGGATGACCCTGTTTGAACGCGAGAGCAAACACGACTCCAACGTGAACACATTGGATGACCTCATTCAAACCTTGGACGAACGTGACAAGAACGTTGACGTTTGAACTCAAGAACGAATGTGTCACGAACGTCACACTAGAAACCCTGCTAGACCCAAAAAAACTCAAACAAACTAGGACAACTCAAACCACACATACAACCCGACCCGAAAACCACAAAGAACACGTCATAAAAATCTAAGGTGTTACAAAACCGAACATTTCAGGATCATGAATCCCGATTGATATTTAAGATTTTTTAGGCAACTTTTTTTTTTTGTTCGAGACGAAAAATAATCCCGAATTTCAGTATGTGTTTTTTAATCAAAATAAAAAATCATCTTAAATCCCAACTCAGCTTTTATTCGGAATAAAAAATCATTTCAAAATCTCGTACATATGAATATTCAAGATTCTATGTCATCCATACTTAACAAGAACCATCTATCAAGTGGTAATATACTTCCCTTTCAAATTCGAGCTTTGTGGTGCATAAAATAATATTAAAAAAATAATTAAAAATAAAGGTTCAATGAGCTCTGTGGTGCATATAAGATAGTGGTAAATTTTTAATCGGTGTTTTCGAAATCGAATCAGTGATTTAAAATGTTTAATGAGTCACTGGTTCAACTGGTTGAACCGATAAAATCAGATGATATCATAAATTATTTTTTTTATTTAGGAACCGGTTCGATCTGATTTGCCTGTTTTGATCGATTTTGACTGATTTTTTAGTGGTCCAATTTTTAGGACTTAAACGGACTAGACTCATAGTCGATTTCTGATTCGAGCGGTTCAACCGACCGGTCCGTCCGATTTTCAAGGCATGGTTCGTAACTACCAATGTTATGCTAGGAGTGAAAAAGAGACATTGATACAATGATACTTACTGACAGTGTTTTGGGCCTCATCTTTTCATTTCCTTGTCCAAATTAATAAGCAATTAAGCTTGCCATGAGCTAAGCCTACTGGACTTCTCAAGTTTTGAATGGGCTTATAGCTGAAAGAAGTGGCTAATAATTGAGATGCTGCCATGGAAAGACATTAACGGAAAGCAGCAAAACTAACGAGAAAATTAAATTAATCAAGTATTGAACATGTGACAGATTAAAAACTACCTGCCCCACATTCGAATCACAAGAGAAAAATCCGTTAATAGATTTATAAACGGGTAATGGGTCCACCTCATGTTAGGGCCAAAAGCTTAAGTCACAAAAAATTATAAATTTTGCATTTATTATAAATTAATAGATTTGATTGATATTGTCCATGTAATTTTGCTCATTAATTCACGTGAACCGGAACCGGAACCGGAACCGTATTTGAAAAAATAATAATAATTTGGGGATTTCTCAAATTACCCATAATAACATTAATAAAATGACTAATTTTAGGGGCATTTTAAGTATCAAAAAATATTCTAAAAGTGTATAAATATGAGTCATTTTTCATTATTTAAACACACTAATTTCTCAATTCTCTCAATTCCTACAATTCTCTCATTCTCAATTCTCTCATTCTTAATTCTCTAATTCTTTAAAATTTCTTAAACAACAAATGACACATTCATCTAATGACACAATGTCAAATGTGCCAACCTAAGAGAGCGGCCCTATTATCGGTTCACGGAGAAGAGAAGTTAAGTTTCGTTTCTCGGATATTTTCAAAATTCATTTTCATTTAATTGATACTGATGAAGGTTCAAGAGCAGTATGCAACCATTGTGTGGTTTCTTACAAATTTACTGGTGGATATGACAATATGATCAAGCACCTGGAAAGACATCATGCAGTTGAGCTTGGACTTGATACGACACAAACTCAAATGGTCAGGTACGCATCATCTAGTAGAGGTACGAGTTCTTTAGATTTATTTAAATATTTTGATACTAAAAATAGAGAAGAATTTGCTAAATTAACTTGTATGACACATCTTTCTTTAAGTTTTAGTGAAAAAATTGCTTTTACTAATTACGTTCAAAATGCTTTAAATCCTGCTGCTTGTAGAATGACTCGAAATACAACAAAACGTCAAAATTTTAAATTATACAAAGATGATAAAATTATTTTAAATGAAACATTTAGAGATATTAAATGTCGTCTTTCTATTTGTTCTGATATTTGGAGTGACCATTGGCGAACACACTCATACATGGGTGTGACTTGTCATTGGATTGATGCATCATGAAACATGCAAAAACGACTTATTGCATTTAGAGTTTTTGATGAACAACATACTGCACAAAATATTTATAGAATGATGAAAGTAATTTTTGATGAATATGGTTTATTAGGTAAAATTTTAACAATTGGATTTGATAATGCATCTGCAAATACTGCATCAATCACTGATTTAATAAAAATATGCGAACCAAATTTAGGGGGTCGATTTTTTTATGTTCGTTGCACATGTCATGTCCTTAATTTATCTGTTCAAGATGGTTTGGAAAAATTATCACCTTTCATTGATCCTATTAAGAAAACACTTAATTGTATTTGATCATATTCTCAAGTTAGGAGAGAATTGGTCAAGTTTTGTAAATTAAATGGTATTAAACCGATAAAATTTTCACGAGATGTTCCAACACGTTGGAATTCAACTTATTTTCTTTTATGTCAAGCTTTGCAATACAAAGATGCATTATGTAGTTTTTTTCTCAACGTGTTCAACATATCACACTTTTTCCCAGTCAATGGGAAATTTGTGATAAAATTTTAGAGATTTTAAAAGTTTTTAATGATGCTACAAATATTTTTAGCGGAGTTTATTATCCTACAACATATTTATTTATTCTCGAAAGTTTGAATATTGTTGGTACTCTCGATGAGCATGTTGAAAGTCCTGATCCTAATGATATTGTTTTGTTTGAAGCTATTAATGTTATGAAACAAAAATGGTTGCATTATTTTAAAGATATTATTTTACTTTATCTTATTGTTGCTGTTCGTGATCATAGATTTAAATTAGAAGGTTTGAATAGTGCTTTACAAGCTTACTATGGATATTTAAGAATATTAGATGAAATTGATATTATAAGAATAATAGCTAAAATAAAAATTGATTTAATAGGGTTATTTAATGATTATATTAGAAGATATAACTTGCAATTAGTAGGACAATCTAGTAGTAGCGAATCCATAATGCAAACAAGACTTAGCTTATGTGATCGTTGGTTACTACAACGAAATAAAAAACATATGGATAACACGACTAATAACCCAGAATTATATAATTATTTATCTACAAATTTTGAGTTTTCAACTGGAAGTTTAGTTAGTAAATTTTTCAAATCCTTGATGGTGGAACCGACATAAAAAATATATCATGTATAATCAATTATTGCTAAAGAGATATTGGCAGCACATGTTTCCACCGTTGCGGTTGAGCAAGCCTTCAACATGAGAGACAATATATTAGAAGTCAGACAGTCTTCATTACATCCAAACACTCTACAAGCAACATCATGTGTGAATGATTGGACCCGAGCTGATCTGAGGCAACAAGAAGATGCCCCTGATGAATTTGAAGACTTGTTCGACAATGCATCTGCAAGTACAAGCAGAACTGGAGCTGAAGGATCAACATGCACTGATAATGATGATTAATAATTAAAGAATTGTAAAATTATAATGGGGAAATATCTTTAAAATGTAATGGAACGACGCGAGCTTTGATTCCTCTCACCCCTGGAGGATACGTAGGCAACTCAAGTTTTTAAAAATTTAAGTTCAAGCTCTTTAATTTAATAACTTTAATTTTTTTAGATAAAAATTTTATTTGTAATTTAATGTAATTATGTAAATTTATTATATAAATTCAAATTCATAATTTTAAATTAAATTAATTTTTCAATCTCAATTTTTTATTTTAAAAAAAGTAAAAAAAAAACTGAATGGAACCGGAACTGAACCGGAATTAACCGGTCCGGTTGTGGAGCCGGACCGCCGGCCAAGTCTAAATAGGAGTAGTGGGTGTTTTTGAATATTGAAGCACCTTTAGTAGGAAAGAGAGAATAGACTGAAACTCATATTTGGAAGATATGGTTTTAAACTTCAACTTAATGATCGATGGTAAAATCGACTCCGTTTTCTCCTATATTCGGAGTGTAAATTCCTGACATCGCATTCTACATTATCATAGGTATTGATTTTAGTTTTAACTTCTCTTTTATTTATATTTGAGATACTAACTTATAAATGCATGTTGTTGTTGGTAGACAAGATTGTTGAGATTCTTGATATTGAGAACCTCTAGTATTACCTAAAGAAGAATTTGTGTTATAATCTCATTAATTGTTAGTGGAAGTTTATATCGGACTACGATCCCATGATTTTTCCCAATTTGGGTTTTCCATGTAAAAATCTCGGTGTCTCATTTTTGTAGTTGATTGTGTTTATTTATTGCCTTAATTGTATTTATTTAGTTTCTGACAATTTATTTTGGGACAACATTTTGTTGTAATCACACAAAGAGGGAAAAATTTATTTCCGCTTGATTGTTGTAGTGAGTCTCTTTCCCAACAAGTGGTTTCGGAGTTTTCGGGTTGTGTGTGATTGGATTACTTGTGTGGATTGAGATGGAGGAGACTTCGACTTGCATGATTAAATTGAAGTCATGGAATTATGGTATTTAGAAGTCTAAGATGAAAGATTTGCTCTACATGAAAGACTTACATGAACCCATTGAAGGTAATGACTAAACCCAAAGATTTGGATGCTAGAAATTTGGCTTAATTAAACCAAAAAGTCATAGGGACTATTAAGTCATGGATTTATCATTGTATGTATCATCATGTAGTAAATGAGACTAAGGCCGATGATCTTTGGAAGAAATTATAAATAATTTATGAGCAGCCAACCGCACAGAACAAAGATAATTTGATGAACGCATGATTTGGCCAAGAGACAAGAAAGTTACAAGCATTTTAAGTTGCACCTCAAAACCAGTCCGCGACGTGCGTTCGAGTTGCGTTTGTCTTTGCGTTTGAATGTCCGAAGGTAGAAACTTTGCGTTTGAGGTAGGGGTGGCAAAATGAATTGACGAATCGAATTTGTATCGAATCGAATCAAAATATGATGCATTCGTATTCGATTCGTTTATTATACGAATCCTAATATCAGGATTTGTATTCGATTCATTTATTATACGAATCCTAATATCATGATTCGTATTCGATTCGTTTATCAAACGAATCGAATACGAATATTTGTTTAGTCATGATATTATTCAAAAATATAATTTATCATAATTTATTTACGTTAATTGTTCATTAATATATACACATGAGTATGTAATTAATGTGTTTAATAAAATTATGTCACCAAATATTGACATTATTATTTTTTTCTATGATAATTGGTCATAATTTCTCGAATCTTAATTGAAAATAACAATAATTAGTAAAAGAAAATAATAAAATGAATTCTAAACGAATAAACAAATCAATAAGCTTAAATTCGTATTCAATTCGTTTAATAAACGAATCGAATCGAATCAAATTGACCCATTCATTAAACAAAACCATTTTGCCAAATCAGTATTCGCTTTAAAGCGAATCGAATCGAATCTAACGAATAAACGAATCTCAACCCAAATTGCCACCCCTAGTTTGAGAGGCGTTCGAACGCTCGTGCGTAAGTGAGTTATTTTGGACGCGTTTTTAAGCCGGATTTGCATTAGGAATCCCTTATTTTTGTCCTACCTATATAAAAAAACTTAGAGCCACTTTCACATTGGTTGAAAACATATTATTCAGAGCCTACAAACCTTTTGTTTCAACCTTATTGACAATCCACCTTGAAGACTACATAGATTATTCTTGTCTTCTCTATTTTGGTGAGATCTTTCTTTGATATACTGTCAACACAAAAATACAATCATAACTCAATTTCCTAAGCCTTCAGAGTTCTTTAGGAGGAGGAATATTGGTATTCAGAGTTCCGGCATCGTGAGTTCACAGGGTTGATTCACTTGAAGACTTCAGAGGTTCTGGAGAAGGACACTTGGTGCGAGCTCGAGGAGCCCGGCCCGGGCCTGAGCCGGGCCTTCATTTTGAAGTCCGGTCCGGGATTTTCTCACCCCAGGCCGGGCCAAAGCCCGGCTGGGCCCGAGCTTTTTTGCCATGTATAGCTGCCATAGGTATGATACCATCACTGTAAGTTTTCTTGTTATAATGGATTTTAACTGGTAGCCTAAATACCCAGAGTGGTTTTTTACTCGCACGAGTTTCCACTTAGTCAACAAAATTATTGTGTTGATTGTTTATTGTTTTAGTATTTTTCTATATTTTATATTTGCTTTAGACTTAACGGTGTATATTTTGAATCCATAATAACAATAATTATGACATGTCTTGAATTGTTGTGTTTAATTCCAAATAGGGTCAGAAACTATGACTAAAATTGAATTTTCAGGTGAGAAATGGCTACAAATTCTTACCAGAAAGAATATTCTACCTAGTTTGGCAGATATGTCTATCAAGTTAGTTAGCTGGAAAGACACATAGAGTAGCTTTTAGAAGATTTTCACCATCTAGGAAATCACAAATCCTTGATTTGATCCACACTGATGTATGCATGATGCAAACTAAATTAATAGGAGATGTACTTTATTTTGTAACATGTATTGATGATTGTTCTAGAAAAGAGTTGGCTTTTGGTTTGAAATCTAAAGACCATGTGTTTGATATGTTCAAGTTTCTCAATGCTAAAGTTTATAGAGAGAGCGAGAGACATGAATGAAGTTGAAATGTGTAAGGGCAAATAATGATGGTGAGTATATAGGACCATTTGAGCAGTATTACAAATCCAATGAAATTAGAATTGAGAAGAATGTACCAAAAACTCCACAATAGAATGATATAACATAAAGAATGAATAGAACCATTGAAGAAAGAATCAAGTGTATACTTTCTGATACCAAACTTCCTAAATCTTTTTGGGCAGAGGCTATGCGGATTGCAGTTGATTTGATTAACCTTTCTCATTCAGCTCTTTTAGATTGTGATGTTTCTGAGAGAGTTTTGAGAAGGAAGAATGTTTCTTACAAACACTTGAGAGTGTTCGGTTGCAGAACATATGTACACATTCCTAATGATGAAAGATCGAAGCTTGATGATAAAGCTAATTAGTGTATCTTTTTTAGGCTACTAACATGAAGAATTTGGGTATATGTTATATGATCCAGTGACAAAGAAACTCGTCAGATATATAGATGTTATATTTCTCGAGGATCAGGTAGCTGATGATGTTGAGAATAGTGATGAACCTTAATAATCTTAATAAATTCCTATTAGTCTGAGTTCAATTTCTCCACCTGCAGTTTATGATGATCATGAGGGAGCTAGAGATGATGATTTTGATGATATAATTGATGATAATAGTTCAGCAAAACATGTTGAGCAAACACCTCCAAAACCACCTGAACCACCAATTGAGCCTGAATATAGAAGATCCACTAGAGAGAAGCAACCTTCCACTATATATCCTAAACATGAGTACGTGATGCTTACAGATGGATGAGAACCAAAATATTTTGAAGAAGCAATGTCTCATCAACAGAAAAATCTTTGCATGAACCATACTGTTTTGATATTTTATATCGTTCCGCAAGTGTACAGTGTTAAGTTTTAGTAAAGACGAGTGAAGAGTGTCGAACCCACAGGGATTGTGTTCAACTCACACTAAGTACTATAATTGATAATTCTAACTTTATTCAGAAAACAACTAAATTAAGATTAAACTAATATTAAGACTAAAAACTAAATAAACGAGATAATAAAACGTTTGATAAAGATAATCCAATGAATATAGAGATTCTAGAGTCTGATTTCATCTAGCTATCCCCTATGTATTTGTCATGTCATTCAATTCTTATTCAGTTGCATTGTTTATAAGTCGAGAATCCTAAAGTATTTCACTCCCTCTCCCGAATAATAGTGAAAAGATTATTAATTACAGACTTTGATATCCTTATAAAAATCTAGTAATCAACAATTCATTACATTCTGTGATTCTGTGTTAACGACTTCAAAAGAATTATATATTCTTCCGAACTCTATAACACTCATAGGTTATATTCTCTAGATCCTATTCAAAATCACTCTCTCTCGAGCGATAGCTTCTAAACATTCATCATCTCAATTTATGGCCAACAAACAAGAAGTATTAAAAGCAAAAGAATATAAATAAACTGAATTATAACTTCATAAAAATCAATTCGACAAACAATACATAGGTTCAAGCATTGGCTACATCATCATCTAGAATTACAGAGTTAGTTCATGACTAAATATAAAGACAATAAAAACATGATCATGAATCTAATAAAAATCATTAGAGTTTGAAAGAAGAAACTATATGATAAAACTCAAATTGAATCCCTTCGTCTTCGGACGTCACCGTCTTCGTCTCTTCTTCCCGCTCTTCAATCTTCTTCTTGGATCTCTCTAAAATATATGTTTGGACTCTTGAATTCTGTATTAGCCTATTCTTTAGGGTTTTGGACGAGCTTATGTATTTATAGAAAAGTCTTGGGGTCATTGTACATGTAAAACCCTAAAAATTGATGATTCTGGGCTTCAGTCGTAAAGTAGTGGAGCCGGAAAGTGGCACTGCGGCGCCGCGTGATGATTTCTACGCTTTTCACTCTTCCCGTGTGCTTTCGATACATCCGTAGGGTCCCAAAACACGTACAATTGCTCTAATATCCATATCCTAATGCTTTCTACAAATAAAACATAAAACAAACTACAAATACATTAAATGATACAGAATCTAACAAAATAGTAAGCTAAGAATGCATGAATAAGTGGGTATAAACCGCACTTATCAAACACCCTCAAACTTAAGATTTTGCTAGTCCTGAGCAAAAGACAAAATAAAAACTAAATAAATAAAAATAATAAAATTAACTAGGGCACTTTCGTAGGGATCACGATTGCATTTAGCGTATGCAACAAGTTTTTAAACCCCTAGGCGGTCCCAGTGGATGGGTTATAGTCTCGTGAGGACTTACAGCAACGATACCCACAAACGTCATTCAAACACATGCAATCATTCAAAAATATAAAAATAATGAAAGAATACAGAATAGTCCCGACAGTTATGCATAATATTATCCTCAAAGACTGCCTACCAATGAAATCAAAGAACCTTCAAAGTACTCAATGCAACTTAAATCCAAGTTCTTGAATAAATCATCTAAGCCAGACTTAAAGTGTGTGTGTGTAAAGGTTTGGTCACAACTCGACTCATAAATAAGCCAACTCGATGATTTCGTCACAAAAATTGGGATCCAATAGGTCAAACCAACCTAGATATCTCCAAAGTACTATGTAATTGCCTTTCTTTGCTCCGTATGGTATGATTTTTTCATTCTTTTTCTTTTTCTTTTTCATTTTTTCAACACACCTACCCTTTAAGGCAACATTTCTCCTCATGATGGTCCTAACACTCGCCCAATGATAACTTCACACTTATCGGTTATATGTGGTTTAATTAATTTTTTTTCTTTCAATTTTTTTCTTTCAATTCTTTCTTTTTCTTATCATACCATACATCATAACACTAGCATATTGAGATAGATATCTAAGCAAATAGTTATTCATCGGCAAACAATCTCTTCAACTAGTCACTTTGTCAACTACCTAGGTTCTTACTGCTAAAAACCTATTGTTAAGTGCTTACGAGTCTAACCTAGATCACCTACTCAAGGCATCAGATAAAAATCAATTGGGCACTTATCATTTCTAAGATTTCATCTAAAGCAAACAAAATTCATCATTAAACTTATGCTTTACTATCAAGGAATAAAAAAAATAAATTAATTTTTAATTTTATTTTTTTTATATATATAATAGGAACTATCATTACATGCACACACCCCCAAACTTAAAACTTATATTGTCCTCAATGTAAGATAAACATAAAGAAACAAGAGTGAAGAACAACACTACCGTGCATGGAGTTGATCAGGCTTCTGCTGGTCAGAATTTGATTACGTGGGCTGTGTGGGTTGTGCTGGATGCATAAATAACATGCAAATAATAAACAAGCAATTGGCACACCATAAAATAATAATAAAGTAAAGAAAATAAAAAAAATGCAAATGCAAAAGTTGCCTCCCCGCTGGCGCTAAGTTTAACATCTTCAGTCAGACGCAACCACCCAAATGATCATGGTGGCTTCTTCTTTTGTATCCACTGGCTGTTGTGACATGAAAAAGATAACTTGGCGGGCTGTGGCAGTTTATCCATGGACGGTCCTCTCGAGTCTACTGATGGCTGAAATTTGGGGCTGCACATACGGCAAAATTTACTCTGCCACTTTTTGAGTTTCCCAGGGATCATCTTCAAGTGAGCACTGATTCTTGATTTTCTCTTTTTGCGGCATGTTGGGATCGATTTCAGTTCAAGGTTTGGAGGATCTTCTTTTATGCACGGTTGTACTATGCTCGTAAGATACTGAAATACTGATTCATCATGCATGTTTGCATCTCCATTCTCTACAATATCTACCCTGTGACATTCTGCATCACCTTGAAGACCCGACATGGCTTTAAAAATACTGAAGGTGACTTCTTCATCTTGCACTCTCATTTTCAGTTCACCTTTCTGCACATCAATCACTGCTCTGCCGGTTGCCAAGAAAGGTCTTCCAATGATGATTGGAACGTCATGGTCCTCCTCCATATCAAGAACAAGGAAGTCTGCAGGAAAGTAAAAAATATCCACCTTAACCAACACATCTTCAACTATTCCTCATGGATAGGTGAGAGATCTATTTGCCAGCTGCAATGTCACTGTGGTTGGCATCGCCTCACCTATGCCTAACTGTTTGTAGATGGATAACGGCATGAGATTGATACTTACCCCCAAATCGCATAATGCCTTACCAAAATATCGATTTCCAATAGGGCAAGGTATGGTAAAGCTGCCAGGATCATTTAGTTTTAGAGGAAGCTTCTTCTGTATAATGGCACGACACTCCTCTGTGAGTGATACTGTTCTAAAATCAGACACTTCTTTTTCTTGGACATTATCTCCTTCATAAACTTCACATAATTAGACATCTGTTCCAAAACATCTGCGAATGGGATATTGATATGGATCTTTTTAAAAATGTTAAGAAACTTAGCAAACTGAGCATCCAACTTCTTCTTTTGAAAGCGCTGAGGGTATGGCAAATGTGTCTTTGAGATAAGAGGTGGTTTACAAGGATGAGCTGTTTTACTGTTCTCTGTTTCTGTTACTATTTCCTCCTGAGTTGCTGCTTCTTTTCCTTGACTACCTTGGTCTTGAGAGGTATCTTTAGTCTCTTTTCCGCTCATGAGGGTTATTGCTTGACACTGCTCCTTGGGGTTGACTTCAGTATTACTAAGAAATACCTATTTCTGTTGATTGGCCATGGAAGAAGCAATCTGCCCAATCTGTACTTCTAAGGACTTCATCGTTGCCCCTATATTGCCCATGTGTGTTTCAATGTTATTCAGCCTCGACTCATTCTTCTCAAACCTCTCTGAAGTTTTAGCAACAAAAGTGCTCATGAGGTCTTCTAAGGAAGGTTTCTGCTCAGCTCTTTGATTATTGTAACCAGTAGAAGGTTGCAAGACATTCTATGTATTGGCATATGACAAGTTTGAATGATAATAGTTAGGCACAAGATTGCCTCTATAGTTGTTGAAGTTTCGATTTTTCACATACTGTACTTGTTCGGTAAAATCCTTCTATTTGCAGCAGCAGTTTCAATAGATAGTTGGCCATTTTGATTGGTCAATGCTGTTAGATGAGTCGTGATGGATGACATTTGAGCTGTAAGTGCAACACTATGATCCACCTCATATATACCATCCACCTTAGGCATACTAGTGGGTTCACTTGGTCACTGGTAGTTATTGATGGCTATCTCCTCTAATAAAGTATAGACGTCTGCAGCAGATTTCTTGAACAGAATTCCTCCAGCAGCTGCATCGACCATGGTCTTGTTTGGCCCATTCAACCCATTGTAGAATAACTGAATCTGAACCCAGTCTTCATAATTATGTTGTGGGCACCTCCTAAGTAGATCTTTAAAGTGCTCTCAAGTCTCATACAGATTCTCAGTCTCCAACTGCCTAAATATGCTAATTTTTATTCGCAGTTGGGCTGATTTAGCTGGTGGAAAAAACCTTGCAAGAATTGTTGTAGCCATATCATGCCATGTCAAGATACTCCCCATTAGTATTGATAGCAGCCAATCCATCGCTTTATCCTTTAAAGAGAATGAGAATAAGCGTAGTCTGATGGCCTCTTTAGTCACGTATTCATCTTTATGGTGTCTGCCATCTCCAGGACTATCCTTAAATGCATGTTGGGATCTTTTACAGCTGAACCCTCAAACTGATTCTTCTGCACCATGTTGATCATGAAGGTTTTAGCTCAAAGTTATTGGTATTGATAGGTGGGTGTGCAATCCCAGAATAATTATCGTCTATGACCGGCTTGAAGTGATCTCGGATTGCCACATGGAGTGGATTATTCTCTATATTTTTAGCCACCATTGCTTATTTTCCAAGTTCCTTTTATTTCCTTAGTCTCCTCGATGTTCTTTCTATTTCAAGATCAAACATGAGAGAGTTAAGACTTGTGGATTTTCGCATCCAAAAGCAAAAAAAGATAAGAGAAAAAAATTACTCAAATAAAAACAAAACAAAAAATTAATCAAATAAAAGCAAAACAAAAATAAACAAAAAAAAAATAGAAAGCTAAATTAAAGCTAATGTTACTTGGTAATAGTATTAATGTGAATTTACTTAACAATCCCCGGCAACGGCGCCAAAAACTTGTTGTGATATTTTATATCATACCACAAATGTACGGTGTCAAGTTTTTAAATATGAGTGAAGAGTGTCGAACCCACAAGAATTGTGTTCAACTCACACTAAGTACTATAATTGATAATCCTAAATTTATTCAGAAAACAATTAAATTAAGATTAAACTAATATTAAGACAAAAACTAAATAAACGAGATAATAAAGCGTTTGATAAAGATAATCCAATGAATAAAGAGATTCTAAAGTCTGATTTCAACTAACTATCCCCTATGTATTTGTCATTCCATTCAATTCTTATTCAATTGCATTGTTTATAAGTCGAGAATCATAAAGTATTCCACTCCCTCTCCCGAGCAATAGTGAAAAGATTATTAATTACCGACTTCAATATCCCTATAAAAATCTAGTAATCAACAACTCATTACATTCTGTGATTCTGTGTTAACGACTTCAAAGGAATTATAGATTCTCCCGAACTCTATAACACTCATAGGTTATATTCTCTAGATCTTATTCAAAATCCATCTATCTCCCAATAGATAGATTCTAAACATTCATCATCTCAATTTGTGGTAAACAAACAAGAAGCATTAAACACAAGAGAATATAAATAAATTGAATTATAACTTCATAAAAATCAATGCGACAAACAATACATAAGTTTAAGCATTGGCTACATCATCCTATAGAATTATGGAGTTAGTTCATGACTAAAGATAAAGACAATAAAAACATGATCATGAATCTAATAGAAATCATTCGAGTTTGAAGGAATAAACTAGATAATAAAACTCGAATTGAATCCATTCGTCTTCGGACGTCACCGTCTTCGTCTCTTCTTGTCGCTCTTCAATCTTCTTCTTGGATCTCTCTAAAATATATTTTGGACTCCTGAATTCTGTATTAACCTATTCTTTAGGGTTTTGGACGAGCTTATGTATTTATAGAAAAGTCTTGGGGTCATTGTACATGTAAAACCCTAAAAATTGATGATTCTGGGCTTCAGTCGCATAGCTGCGGCGTCGGAAAGTGGCTTTGCGGTGCCCAACTTGCGGGAAATATGTATGTGGAATCCTGAAGAGGCGTCGCGGATCTACAAAGTGGCACCGCGGCGCCAGTCACTTTTCTGGCGTGCTAATTTCTACGCTTTCTGCTCTTCCTGTGTGCTTCCGATGCGTCCGTAGGGTCCCAAAATACGTACAATTGCTCCAAGATCCATGTCATAATGCTTCCTATAAATAAAACATAAAACAAACTACAAATACATTAAATGAGACAGAATTTAACAAAATAGTAAGCTAAGAATGCAGGAATAAGTGGGTATAAACCGCACTTATCACACACTTATGATTTAGTGAAGTTGCCTAAGAGTAAAAAGGTAGTGAAGAATAAATGATTTTATAGGTTGAAGACCGAAAGCAACTCACAGAAGAGGTACAAGGCTAGATTGGTTGTGAAAGGCTTTGGTAAGAAGAAAATAGTTGATTTTAAAGAAAACTTTCTCCCATGGTGAAAATGTCTTATATCCGAATTGTTTTGGATATAGTAACTAGCATGAATTTAGAGATTGAACAACTTGATGTAAAGACAACTTTCTTACATGATGACTTGGAAGATGAAATATATATGGAGCAACCTGAAGGATTCAGTGTCAAATGCAAAGAGGAATTTATGTGCAAGTTGAAGAAAAGTTTGTATGAGTTGAAATAGACATTGAGATAGTGGTACAAGAAATTTGATTCTTTCATTGAGAATCATGGTTTCAGCAGGACTGCATCTGATCACTGTGTTTTTATGAAAAGGTTTGGTGAAAATGATTTTATCATTCTTTTGTTTTATGTGGATGACATGTTGATTGTTGACCACAATGCTAGTAAGATTGATATTCTCAAGAGATTGCTTAATAAGTCTTTCGCTATGAAAGATTTAGGGCTGACAAAATATATTTTTTGCATGAAGATCTCCCGTGACAGAAGAGGTGAGAAGTTATGGCTATCTCAATAAACATATATTGAAAAGGTTCTTGAAAGATTTAACATGGATAAATCAAATCTGTTTGTTCCCCGCTTGCAGTTAAGGGTGATCAAAATCGATTTCGGTTTCGGTTTCGAGTGGAATAAGAACTTTCCCATAAAAAATCGGCTCATAATATTTAAGAATCGGAACCTACCCAATTAAATATGATACCCTATTTATCAGTTCTTAATCAGTTACGGGTTACCATATTTTCCATATGCTTCATATATATAGCATGTGATGACGGAACAAGAGGAATCTCAACCTCTTTAAATATCAAACAATGATATGATTTCGTTCTTAATATAAATATTATATCAGCTACTTTTATACATTGTCTCCTCCCACCAGCATCCATCTTAATTTTTTAGTTACAAATCTTACACAAGCTAATAATATATTACAAATGTCTCTGAATGATCAATAAAATATGCATTATAAGTAAACACTGTCTCCTACCCAGGAATACAAGAGAAGCCAATCCAGTTTGGCTTGGCTCCTTGTAGGGAACAAAGTGTGCATTCTTATTGAATTGATATATTTGATCTTGAAATAAAAAGAAAACTTTGCAATGCATGGATGGAGTTGACTTGTCACATTGAATGCTTGGATATGTAGATTATTCTCCAATGCATGCCAAAAACAAGAGTCTAAATTGTGCATTACAATCATATTTAGTATCATATGAACCACACACACATATATTTTTTATTTGAGAACCTGAAGTTAGAGGTGGCAATTTGGGTTAGAATTCGTTTATTCGTTCGATTCTATTTGTTTTAAAGCGAATACGGGTTTGAAAAAATGGATTCATTTAATAAATAGGTCAATTCGATTCGATTCATTTATTAAACAAATCGAATGCGAATTTAAGCTTATTGATTTGTTTAAGATTCGTTTTATTATTTTCTTTTACTAGTTATTGTTATTTTCAATTGAGATTCGAGAAATAATGGCTAATTACTATAGAAAATATAATATTGTCGATATTTGGTGAGGTATTTTTAGTAAATATATTAATTACATATTTCATATGTATATATTTATGAAAAATTAAAGTAAATAAATTATGGTAAATTGTGTTATTGAATAATATCATTACTAAAGAATATTTGTATTTGATTCATTTAAAAAACGAATCGAATACGAATCCGGATAATAGGATTCGTTTAATAAACGAATCAAATACGAATCCATCACATTTTGATTCGATTCGTTTATGATTCAATTCGTTTAGGATTCGATACAAATTCGATTCGTTGATTCGTTTTGCCACCCTACCTGAAGTTGAATACATAATAAGGAAAGTGGTAACAAAAATAAACATGTGAAGTTCATGATAAAAATATGGCCATCAAATTAAGGCTATCACAAGAAAAATAGCTTATAAATTAAATTCGGTTCCAAAATTCAATTCCCACCACACTAGAATCGGAACCAGACTGAAAAATTTTAGTTCCTTAATTTTAGAATTAGAACCGACCCTAAAGAAACTGGTTTCTATTTTGGAACCGAAAAATTTGTCCTGTTCTCGGAACCGATACTCACCCCTATTTGTAGTTCATTTCAATCTTAGTTCACAACAATGTCCTACAACTAAGAAAGAGAAGCAAAATATGAGAGGAGTTTCTTATGCTTTAGCAGTTGGCAGTTTGATGTACGCTATGATTTGTACTAGACCAGATATTGCTCATGCAATTGGTATAACTTGTCGTTTTATCTCGAATCCGGACCAAGAACACTAGGCATCAATGAAATAGATTCTCAGATATCTCAGAGATACTTCCAAGGCATCTTTGTGTTTTAATGGTGATAGACATGTGTTACATGCATACACAGATGCAGATATAACAAGAGATGTTGATTCAGGAAAATTCATATTAGGATACTTGATGACCTTGTAGATGGAGAAGTTTCATGATAGTTTAAGCTTCAGAAATGTGTTTTTTTGTTTAATACAGAAGTAGAGTACATTGCAATCTCTGATGGCTGCAATGGAATCTTGTGGATGGAGAATTTTCTACAAGAATTGCGTGTAAGGTAAGAACATTATGTTGTGTACTGTGACAACCAGAATGTCATTCACTTGGCAAGGAATTCAACATATCATTCAAAATCCAAGCACATCGATGTGATGTATCATTGGATATAGGACATGCTTGAGAAGAAACATCTGCAGCTTGAGAATATTCATACAAGTAAAAATGGGTAAGACATGATGACAAAAATATTGTCCAAAGAGAATCTGAAAAGTTACAAGAAGGAAACATGTTTAGTGGAGCCCCTCATATGAGTTTGAGGAGAAATATTTATGTTGAAGACAGCTGCAAAAGGGCTGCCTCACCGTTTTGCAGCTGGCCAACTTGGCCACTGCAAGCAACAGCTCATGAGCAAAGAAACAGCTCATGAGCAAGCTGTAAACGTGTCCAAACCGCGTGGCACTGTTCACGCGGTTTGGGCACTATAAATTGAGCCCTAAATCCATTGTTTCAGTATCCCAGTAATCCCAGAGTCCCAAATTGAGTGAGAATAGAGAGTAAAGTGGTGTGAGAGTTTTTTTGTAAAGCTTGAGTTTGTAAGCTTTTTAATTCTTTTGTGAGTAATATAAAAGAAGAGTTTTCTCTCCAATCACCTCTATTATTGTGTGTTTAATCACAACAAGTGGTATCAGAGCTAAGGTTACTCGGAGGGATCCCGAAACTCAGAAACAGAGGTTCGGTTCGGAAAGTCGGTTCCGACAAAAGTTGTCGAAAATCGATTTTGAGCATACCATCAGACTTTTCACGGAGAGACGAGCACGGTGGTATTTTCCGGCGATCGATCGGAGGTCCATAACGGCGTCACGCGCCGCACGCGCAGGTCAGAGAGCTCGCCACGCTCCCCACGCGCAGACACGCGCTCCACGCGTTGCTCAGGAAGAAGACGACCACGTCAGCCGCCACGTGTCGTCCAGTCAGTGTCCAGTCAGCGCCACGTCAGCAGACCAGTCACAGTCAGCAGACAAGTCAGCAGGACACGTCAGCAACACAGTCAGCAGACACGTGGCATCCAGTCAGCAGCCACGCCATCTGACACGTCAGCATTTGCCATGTCAGCGGTGCATGGTAAATTTCAGATAGGTCCATGAACTTTCTGGAAATTACAACTTAGCCCCTATACTTTCAGAAATTTTCAATTTAGTCCCTGAACTTTTTCGTAATTTCACTTTGGCCCCTGAACTTTTGGAAATTGCACTTTGACCCCAGTAATTTCTGAAATTTGCAATTTGGTCACTGTGTCAGATTTTGACAAACGAAGTGTCATTTCCACCATTTTCGACCATTACGGACGCAACGGTGATGTCTGTTTTTTGAAATTCTGCTTAGAATTTTTATGATGGATGGGGGCAACGGAAAAATGGTTTTATTAACCAGTACAAACTATTTCACATGGAGAGGAAGGATGAAAGACCTTCTGTATGTGAATGACTATGATGGATCGGTATTTCTGGAGCAGAAACCAGAAGGAATGTCCGATGATAAGTGGGCTAATTTTCACCAGAAAACATGCAGTACTATTCGTCAGTGGATCGACGATAGTATCGTCAACCATGTCAGTGAAGAAACAAATGCACGTGTCTTTTGGAGAACGCTGGAGGAGCTTTTCCGAGCAAAGACTGGCAACAACAAGCTGTATTACATCAAGAAG
The DNA here is from genome assembly GCA_019454045.1 of Zanthoxylum bungeanum. Lineage (NCBI taxonomy): Eukaryota > Viridiplantae > Streptophyta > Magnoliopsida > Sapindales > Rutaceae > Zanthoxylum > Zanthoxylum bungeanum. The sequence goes on along the minus strand of SKCR01003342.1, from coordinate 41,019 downwards.
ATGATGGGGTTGAAATACCAGGAAGGTACAGCTGCGGCGGACCACATCAACGATTTCCTCGGAACAATGAAATAATTGTCTGGATTGGGCATAAACTTCGGTGATGTGGTAAATGGCTTAATACTCCTTAATACGTTACCAAAATATTGGGAAACGTTCAGATCTACGGTGATAAATTCAGCCGCAGATGGGAAAGTCACTATGGAGATGGCAAAGACCAGGATCTTCGAGGAAGAAAAGAGGACGAGAATGCAGGAGTCAGCATCAACCTCAACCTCAGAAGCTCTAGTGACGGAGAAGAACACCAGATGGGGGAGGAGTAAAAGCCGAGGCCTGGGTAAATCAGACAATAACCGGGGGAAATCAAGAACAAGGGATATTGAGTGCTATCACTGCAAAAAGAAAAGCCATATGAAGCGGGATTGCTACAAACTGAAGAACGAGCAGTCCAGGAGAGATGGTGACTCTAACAAGAAAGAGTTGCTACTACCACCGAGAAAACCTCCAAAGATTTCTGCATAATATATGAAGAAGATGTTGTGAATCTTGCCAGCCACGAGACCAGTTGGGTGATAGATAGTGGCGCATCCATACACGCCACATCTCGCAGAGACTTCTTTTCATCTTACACACCAGGAGACTACGGTGTTGTAAGGATGGGGAATGACGGACAATCCAAAGCCGTCGGTATTGGAGACATCTGCCTTGAAACAGACAACGGGACAAGGCTAGTGTTGAAGGGAGTCAAGCACATCCCAGACATCCGGTTAAACCTGATCTCAACAGGCAAGCTGGATGATGAAGGTTTCTGCAGCACCTTTAGTGAAGGTACCTGGAAGCTCACTAAAGGATCAATGGTCGTGGCACGAGGTAAGAAAGATTCAACTCTGTATTTGATGCATGCTAACCTTTCAAATAGTAGCATAAATACAGTTAACAGTAATGAGGCAGCCGAGCTATGGCATAAAAAGCTCGGACACATGAGTCAAACGGGGATGTAGATACTACGCAGGAGGAATGTTCTTCCGGAATTGAAGAACTCACACTTACGGAAGTGTGAACACTGCATGGCTGGAAAGCAGAACATAGTTTCCTTCCAGAGCTCCCCGCCTCAACGGAAACCGGAGGTACTTGACCTCATACATTCAGATGTATGCGGTCCGATGCAGACACGAACACTTGGTGGGTCACTGTATTTTGTGACATTCATTGATGATCATTCAAGGAAGATCTGGGCATACACCTTGAAGAGAAAAAATCAAGTGTTGGGAGTGTTCAAGGAGTTTCACGCCTTGGTGGAGAGAGAAATCGGCAAGAAACTGAAGTGCATCAGAACAGATAACGGTGGAGAATACAGAGGTCCGTTTGATCAGTACTGCAAGATGCAAGGAATTCGACATCAAACGACACCTCCGAAGACACCTCAGCTGAATGGCCTAGCTGAGAGGATGAACAGAACCTTGTGCGAAAGAGTCAGAAGCTTGCTGTCACAAGCCAAGCTGCCAAAGACATTTTGGGGGGAGGCACTCAACACAGCAGTACATGTTTTGAACATGTCCCCAGCGGTCGCACTGAAAGGTAATGTTCCTAACCAAGCCTGGACAGGTAAAGAAGTGTCATACGAGCACTTACATGTTTTTGGGTGCAAAACATTTGTACACATCCCAAAGGACGAGAGATCCAAGCTTGATGCGAAGACGCGAAGACGCGACAGTGTGTCTTTATTGGCTATGGTCAGGATGATTTCGGCTACAAATTGTATGATCCTGTGGAAAAGAAGATCGTCAGGAGCCGAGATGTTGTCTTCGTTGAAGACCAGACCATAGAAGATATCCGGAAGGAATTGAAGACAATGCCCCAGCAATACAGAAATGTGAATCCAGAACCTCATACACCGGTGCCAGTACGAGTTGAAGATGAGGTTCCCAGACATGAGGGTACAGGTGATGAAGCTCCCAAAGATGATGATCATGATCAACCACCAGTACCAGAAGCTACACCAATAGTTCCACAGAGAAGGTCTGACAGAGAAAATGACCTTCAACCAAATACTCTGCATATGAGTATGTGCTGCTTACTGATGGGGGAGAACCCGAGAGCTACCAGGAGGCTGTGGAAACAGAAGACAGGGAAAAGTGGGAGGAAACCATGCAAGATGAGATGAAATCTTTGCATGATAATCACACTTTTGAGTTGGTGAAATTGCCAAGAGGAAAACGGGCTTTGAAGAACAAATGGGTGTACAAGGTGAAGCAACAGGAGCACACTTCACAACCCCGATACAAAGCCAGACTAGTTGTCAATGGATTCAATCAGAGGAAAGGCATTGAATTCGATGAAATCTTCTCTCCAGTTGTGAAGATGTCATCCATCAGAGTGGTACTCAGCTTAGCAGCAAGCCTCGACCTGGAAGTTGAACAGATGGATGTCAAGACCGTATTTCTTCACGGAGATCTGGAAGAAGAAATTTACATGGAGCAACCAGAAGGCTTCAGAGTCAGCGGGAAATAGGATTTTGTGTGCAGACTCAGGAAAAGCCTCTACGATTTGAAACAGGCACCGAGACAGTGGTACGTGAAGTTTGAGTCAGTTATGGGGGAGCAGGGATACAAGAAGACCACTTCAGACCATTGTGTTTTCGTTCAGAAATGTTCTGACGATGACTTTATCATCTTACTGCTGTATGTAGATGATATGTTGATTGTTGGCCGGAATCAATCGAGGATTGATAATTTGAAGCATCAACTGAGTAAGTCTTTTGAGATGAAAGACTTGGGGCTGGCTAAACAGATTCTTGGCATCAGGATCGGTCGTGATCGGAAAGCCAGGAAGTTATACTTGTCACAGGAGGAGTACATCGAGAATGTACTTCAGAGATTCCAGATGGACAAGGCTAAAGCGGTTAGCACTCCTCTTGCTACCCACTTTAGATTGAGTACGCAGCAGAGTCCCTCTACTGAGACAGGGAAGAAGGAAATGAAACAGGTTCCATACACCTCAGCAGTGGGAAATCTAATGTATGACATGGTGTGCACGAGGCCAGACTTAGCACACGCAGTTGGATTGGTCAGCCGGTTTATGTCAAACCCAGGACGGGAACACTGGAATGCTGTCAAATGGATCATGCGTATCTACGAGGCACATCCAAAATGAGGCTATGTTTTGGAAGCAGCGAACCAGTGTTGATGGGCTACACCGATTCAGATATGGCAGGAGATGTGGATACCCGAAAGTCTACTTCGGGGTATCTGATTACTCTCTCAGGGGGAGCTGTGGCATGGCAGTCGAGGTTGCAGAGGTGTGTTGCACTTTCTACAACAGAGGCAGAATTCATTGCAGTAACAGAAGCTTGCAAGGAATTGTTGTGGATGAAGACATTCGTCCAAGAATTGGGTTTCAAGCAGGAGAAAAATGTTTTGTACTGTGATAGCCAGAGTGCTATCTATCTCGGTAAAAATTCCACCTTTCATTCGAGGTCAAAACATATCGATGTGAGGTATCACTGGATACGGGACGTCCTGAGCTCAAGGCTGTTAGAACTCAGGAAAATTCACACCGACGACAACGGTGCCGATATGTTCACGAAGGTTTTACCGAAGGAGAAGCTTGAAATCTGTCGTGCCATAGCCGGGATGACAAAACCCTCCACATAGTCAGAGTGGGGAGATTCAGAGAACAACGATTGGCTTGATCCCAACTCAGGGTACGTAGGCAGTCATACAGATGCAGCCAGGGGAGGATCCTTTTGAGGATCCAAATTTGGATGATTGATGGTCGGCTCAGATTTGGGGAAATCTTCACCGATGGGGAGATTTGTTGAAGACAGCTGCAAAAGGGCTGCCTCACCGTTTTGCAGCTGGCCAACTTGGCCACTGCAAGCAACAGCTCATGAGCAAAGAAACAGCTCATGAGCAAGCTGTAAACGTGTCCAAACCGCGTGGCACTGTTCACGCGGTTTGGGCACTATAAATTGAGCCCTAAATCCATTGTTTCAGTATCCCAGTAATCCCAGAGTCCCAAATTGAGTGAGAATAGAGAGTAAAGTGGTGTGAGAGTTTTTTGTAAAGCTTGAGTTTGTAAGCTTTGTAATTCTTTTGTGAGTAATATAAAAGAAGAGTTTTCTCTCCAATCACCTCTATTATTGTGTGTTTAATCACAACAATTTATTGGGTCCACCTAAATTTAGGGGCCCAAAAATCCAAGTCACAACAAGTTATAAATTATGCATTTATTATAAACAAATGGACTTAAATGATATTGTCCATGTAATTTTGATAAAATGGAGCAGTGGGTGTTTTTGAATATTGAAGCACTTTTGGCATGAATGAGAGAAGAGAGTAGTTGAAACTCATATTTGCGGGTTAGGGTTTCAAACTTCAATTTGATGGTCAGATGATAAAATCAACTTCGTTTTCTCTCATATTTCGAGGGTAAGTCCCCGACATTGCACTCTACGTTTCTATAAGTGTTGATTTCAGTTTTAGCTTCTTTTTTATTGATATTTGAGATACCCACTTATAAATGTATATTGTTGTTGGTAGTTAAGATTGTTTGGATTCCTGATGTTGTAAAACTCTAATATTACCTAGAGAAGAACTTGTGTTGTAATCCTATTAATTGTTAATGGAAGTTTATATCAGAATACGATCCCGTGGTTTTTCCCAATTTGGGTTTTCCACGTAAAAATCTCGATGTCTCATTTTTGTGGGCGATTGTGTTTATTTATTACCTTAATTGTGATTATTAATTTAGTTTCCAGTAATTTATTTTAGGACACACATTCCATTTTAATCACGCAAATAAAAAAAGAGTTATTTTCGTTTGATCGTTTTAGTGAGTCCCTTTTCCAACATAGGGAGTAAAATTACGAACATTGTCCTCAGTGAAGATGAAATAAGGTGGCTGTAAATTCTAATAGTTGGCAAGTAATTTTCATTTTCATTTGTTTTTTCAAAAGAATCATATGCATGACTATTACATTTGAGTTTTTAGAAGGTTCATACTCTTTTGTTGGTAAGAGTTTTTTTTTGTCATTCGCTGCTATACATGAGTGGTGATACTGGCAAGTGGCAACCCTTTAAAGTCATCTTAGAGAACTATGATGTTATTGCCTTGTATACTTGGTTTTCAATTTCATATTCAATACTATACCGAGCTTTTTAATAAATTGTGATCGGTAGTTTTGGAATAAGAATTTATATGTAATTAAATTTTAATTATTCATTATTATTAATGCAAGTGTGATATAATTTTTTTCTTAGTACAACTAAACTTAACACTGGATTCAAATTCCTTAGGTTTAATAAAAATTAAAGTAAATGATTAGGGTTATTTTTGGAATTAAAAGGAGGTGTTATAAGACATTTATATAACGGGTATAGCTATTTTAATTTAAATTTTGATACTAATTTGAGTAATTGATCTCATACTAACTATCTAATGATAGATCGATTATTAGAACGATATTTAATGATGCTAATTCATCTACTATCAAATTGCATAAGCTTAATTACTTAAAAAGTGGAGGAGACTTTGCAGCCATTCCTATCGAAGTCCGGTCTCTTAGCTAAGCAGAATTTACTAGCGAGCGATGAGTAATGACTCCAAAAGCAAAAATGATTGATGAGGCTGAGCAGTCTCTTAAGAGAACCTGACTAGTAATGAATTCTAATCATGTTTGTGTTAGGGAAAAATAAAGATAATTTATAGAGGTTTTGAACGGATGAAATAATTATATTTTCCTCCATAATTTGCCAACAACATTCCTCCATAATTTTGCACTAATTTCAAAATCTTTGGTGTGTTAATTCTTATAAACTCTTTCAATTCTTCATATCCTTCTTACGTGGGATATGAAATATCACTTCATATATCACTAACTATTACTATCTGTTTGTTGATATAGTAGCATAGACCAAAGTATTACTAACCACACAAATTTCATTGCATATTGGACCAACCCAAACTAAATATCAAACAATATTTTTTTATTAGGTGGGATCAACTGTATGAATCTTTCAATATCATTATGTTTTATATGAAATCATTATCTCATTACGCTAAATAAATCTAAACTTCTTTTTATGATTTCTGTTCATGTCAATTTCATTCAAATTAAACAATGATGATAATTTTTTAATTATTTTTATTTTTATATTAGTATAAAAAAGAAGAAAATCTGAACACCCTATCGATTTTATAGAGATTAGTTTCACTTGACAGATCACCATGGATTAGGCCCTATAAGAGATGAGAATAAGGCTCGAAGACTGATAATATAATGTCTGAAAATTAGTGTTTTAAAACCCAAGTAAGAGGTCGGACCGGGGTCGACCCGGGGTCACTAATTAACTATATTTTTATTATTTTTTAAAAAATATAAAAATAAAATAAAATAAAAAAGGACCAAAAACCCGCTGAACTTGGATCAGGTCACTGGTTGAACTGGCCGATGTGGCGGGTTTAAGGTCGGTTCAAATGTTCCCAGTGCTAATGGGCTCACTCGGATCAGACATTGGACCGGATCCCGGTTTAACTGACCAAACCGACTGATCCTGTCCGAATTTTAAAATACTGCTCAAAACTGTGAGAATGTGATTGTGAAGAATATAATTTAAGACTTATTTTATAAAATATGGATGTTTTTACCAAGTTAATTATCTAGCATTGCTGGTCAACAAGTATGCTACTTCTTTTCTCATTCCATCGTTAAATCTATTCAGTTCTAGCAATACTATATGCAAAGCCTATATTTAATTCTAGCTAGTTGCTGAGCAGTTATTAGCAAAAGAACAATTGATAAACTACAACAAGATTGATACCAATCTAATTTTTCACATTTATTGGATGGGAAATTATAAAAAGCTATCATAATCTCTCATTTAGATAAAAAAAAAAAAAAACTAAATATATACTAGCTTACAAGATGACAGTGATCGCCTCCTGCATGCTATACTTGATATATATATATATATATATATGAAATTGCCAACAAGCAATACAACAATCAATCTCTATATTCCCGAGGGGTGAATTGGGTTATTGTCTAATAATGCGGAAATAAAAATCCTTACCGATTTTAACTAGATTTACCGATTAAAGCTTAGGTCGATTTTCTCTATCTCAATATATCGCCTATATGTAAGTTTCTAATTAATAATAAACACATAAATAATTAAACTTGCAATAAGTAAAGAGTTTAAGGGTTAGAGAAAATGACCCTGTGATTTATAGTGGTTCGACCAATAATGTCTACATCCACTCCCTCAAGCCGCGCTTGAAGATTTCCACTATCAACGAGTTTATGTGGTTCATTTAGCGACTAGGTTCACTCCATACCTTTACACTCTGAGTTTTAGATAAAGACTCACTCAAAAACCTCTAGTTCGAGTTTTGTTCGTAGGTTTACTCGACAACCTTTACAATATGAGTTTTAGATAGAGGCTCACTCACAAACCTATCACAAGTGTTTGAATAAAAGATTTATAAACTCACTTGAGTACTCACAAAGATAATGAAGATTCTAAGTGTGAGTTGGTTACTCAAGTGTTCTAAGCTCACTATTAAAGATTAAGAAGGTGTAGTGTGTGAGCTTAATGTATGAGAGTGTATGATTATAAAGGTTAAATAAAACTCTTTATTTTTGCCTTAGTGTAATGTATATGAAGGTTGTGTAACATTGCAAAAACGAATTGGGGCTCAATGTATAAGAAAATACAAAGCAACCCCACGAATTGGGGCTCAATGTATAAGAAAATACAAAGGAACCATGAATTTAATATTTATTTTAATTTTATGCACTATTGATTCAATCTAACGATATAAATTCATTCATTTATTTTTTTAGTTAATTTTCAATTTTATGTAATATTGATTTAATCTAACGATGAAAACTCAGATTGGTCGATTTATGCTATATTCTAAAACCATTTTGTTCTTGCTATCAGTAAATTATGGATTTAGATTCAATATTGAGTTGAATATTTTATACTGATTTTTTTAATAAATTATGATTGAAGATTATTAAATAATAATTTATTTATAATTTAATATTAACCGTCTAAAACTATTAAAACACATTTGATATAATGTTTTTAAAATTTTAAAATCAATACTGGATCCAAATTCATAAATTATATAATATGTCCAGTGATATGTTTGTTAGAAGATTGAATATGAAGCTTTTCACGAGCACATGATTGAAATAGGCCTAACAGGTGTGACTTGATGGTAAATAATTTAGAATTTGATTGTCAGGTATTGAGTTTGAGTTCAGAGAATGTATTTCTTATAAAAATTTGAAGTAGCTAGAGATTTTATTTATTTCGCTTAAGTGAAAATGAAGTTATTTAATATCGAGATTTTCAAATTTTCTAAAAAAAATGATTGAAATAGAGTTGTGTACGGAAACTTCCTAGATTGATGATTGGGGGTACAGCTTTCACTTCCATGACCAATTTCCTTTCTCCTTTGATGAATGATGACCCCATATAATTAATTATATTTCTTCCCTTTAGTAATCTTAACCACACAAAGCATGATGTGTCATAGACAAAATGTATTAAAACTTTGCACAAATTGAGGCCAAAATTAATACCCCATGCAAAGCTTGCACGTAATTCAAGGATTAAACCATTTCGATACCATTAAGCAATGTAATTTCGCTAAAATAAATTTCAATCAAACCACATGATTTCAACATGTTTATCTTGTTAATTGGTATGCTTTAATTAGGGATGGAGAAAGTTTCGCATATCAATTCTGAATTCAGAATCTCATGAATTATCTCGAATCCCGATTTTTATTTAAAAAATTTCTTAGGATTTAGAACGATTTTTCGTCCGAATATATGGTATAAGATTTTTTTTATCCCCATCTATAATGGAACAGGATCGAGATTGTCAAATCTCGGCCCATCTCCATGGATTGCCATTCCTAATTCTAATTTTGCAACAGTGTGCTATATATATAAAGCCTAAAATTAGTTCTTGACGTTGTCTTGTTTTGCCCCCACCACCTTATCTTTCTCTCAATGATGATCAATAAATGGTGAAGTGGCTGAAAAATAGAATGGAGGGACACTAAAATATTGTAGCCACTAATCGAATTGTCTTTGCACTCAAATTTCAATGGGGGTGATTTTGTTCTATATCACCGGCACTGTTGCTCTGATCTGAATCACCAGCTAGAATTAGAATATCATCGTCTCAAATCTCAATTATATGAGATGTCTTCAAATCAATGTAATAAATTAATGTCGCCACGCGTTACATTTTCAGCTGACGTTTGATACTACTACTAATGATATGTTTAATATAAATGTGGATCAACGATGCAAGTCGAGTCCCCAGCCTCATTCATATAATTGCCTGCAGTTACAGTTTGATTAAATCTCAATTCCAGTAGCTATCAGTGTCATCACTCAATGATCGAAAAGCCATATTGATTAGCCTTCCTTTTATTTAAAACGTTAATCACCATACAATTATCATAAACTAATGGTGTTCGTGGGAATTGGGATTCTCTGTGAATGATTAATCAGCTTTATATAATTATAGCTCAAAGTTAATTTCAAATTAACCAAACTGAAAGAGACTATTTATTTTCTCATATTTATTTATTAGGGGTGACAAAATAAATTGACGAATCGAAATTGTATCGAATACTAAACGAATCGAATCAAAATGTGATGAATTCGCATTCGATTCGTTTATTAAACGAATCGAATGAATATTCATTTAGTCATGATATTATTCACGTAAATTAACATAATTTATTGACATTAATTCTTTATAAATATTTACATATAAAATACGTAATTAATATATTTATAAAAAATAGATCACCAAATAATGACAATATTTTTTTTATGGTAATTAATTATAATTTCTCGAATATTAATTGAAAAATAATAATAAATAGTAAAAGAAAATAATAAAATGAATTCTAAACGAATAAACGAATCAATGAACTTAAATTAATATTCGATTCGTTTAATAAACGAATTGAATCGAATTAGCCAATTAATTAAATAAATCTATTTTTCCAAACTTGTATTCGCTTTAAAAGCGAATCAAATCGAACGAATAAACGAATCCTAACTCAAATTATTACCCCTAATATTTATTGTGATAAGCTGATAACACATAAAATAAAATTGATTATGTAACAAAATTAGCAGCAAAATATGAATGGGGCTGAGTTGCACTGATGCAATGTTGTCTTTGTATAAAATGGGAAAGATCAAATTATTTGTATGGAAATTAAAACACAAACCTCTAAATTTTTCTCTAATATATAAATAGACCCTTAACGTTTTAAAAGTGGAAACATAGGTCACATTTCAATTTCATTAATAATTTTTATTTATTTGGAGGAATCGATCAAATAAACGAATTATATTTTTCGAGATATATATAATTATGAAATTTGATTTGTTAAATGAGCAATATGGACGGGCTGCATGCACAGTGTAACCATGATAGACCAAACTAAAAGATGGTTTGCGTGTCTATTCTTGAAACGTTAAAAATCTATCGATACATAAATAAAAGTGTCAGTCTATGTCATTTCCTTAAATATGAATGAAATCAAACAATCAAGACTCTTCTTAATAAGAAAATCTACAATACAACAGAGATATTATGTCATCAGTGTAACAATCCAATAATCCATTATTACGCGTGTTAAAATATTAAAAAATAGCTAAAAAGATGGATATTAAATCATATATATTATTTAATAATTTATTGGTGATACAATGTCACTCGTATCTCCGTTGCATCAAAGAATTACTCATTCTTAAGGGAGTGCCATGAATCTAGCAAACTATTCAGACTCCATCTTGAACTTGCTATAGCCATGGAAAAGAAGCAACCACTCATATATTATTATTACTAATATGTCTTGCCTCATATAACTGAAGAAATTACAACAAAAGGCTTGAAGGAGGAAAAAAATGACGAGGTGAAGATCCCCTTATCTCTCACACGAAACATTTTGCATGAGGAACAAACACAAACAAACAAACAAAGAAAAAACTCATAATCTAGGGCTGACGCGGCAAGGCGTGTTTCATTCTTCTGGGGTTTTTGAGATTTTTTTTAAAAAAAAATCATTTTAAGAAACGGCTGAAAACAGAGTGGGTTTTAAGGTCACGTGTATTGCAGCCCTACTTAAGACACATTTGCGGTCTCGAAGTAACGTAAAAATCTTGCAACTCTTCCTTCTCACACACCCTTTTCATAGCGCGTGTTGCTCCCAATCAAATTATAATTGATATATGGAAAAATAACGGTTAGAACTCCATAATTTAGTTAAATGATCATTAAAATTATCTTATTTTTAAAAATAGTCACATAACTTCTTGTTGGAAATTCTTCTAAATATTCATTAAGGGTATATTTATCATTTGGATGCTTTGGGTGGTTGTGAGGGATACAACCCTTTGGAGGGTTGCACTACACCCCAAGGGGTGCCCTATTGGCACCCTTCTATGCCTTATAAAAAAGGCTTTAAATCCAAATACAAAAGATATGGATTAAATCCGTTTTTCTGAAAGAGACATTTATTTTGTTTTTGGTTTTTGAGAGAGAGTTCAACCATTTTCTAGTTTGTATACTTGTCAATGAGTGCTCATTGGACAAGAAGGAACCAAGTTATCCTGGGAGAACGTTGGCCAATTGCGAATCCGTAAAACACCTGTGACGGGGCCAATAAGTTCTTAAGGACATATGATTATCTCGACTTGGATTCGTTTTCACAATTTCCAGGTTTTCTTTAGTTTCATTTTTTAGGGTTTTATGATAATTTGGTTGGTATTGATCTGGTTTAATTTGTTTGAAGCATGTTGTTTTGACGTTTAATGACACAAAACTTACAACAATCTTAAGAACTTAATGCATTCTAGTGTTGTTAGACTGTAAATTCGCATGCTACGGTAGAAGTTTTCTGGAATAAATACGAACTGTGCATGAAAACCCGTAGGGCGTTCGAACGCCTAACGCACGCGAAGGCAAAAATTTGGAAATTCGTAGAAACGTTCGAACGCGTCTTCAAACGCAACTCGAATGCAAGCCTTCTGCCTAAGAACGTTCGAACGCGTCCTAAACGCAACTCGAACGCAAACTCTCTGGAATCATTCCGTTCGAACGCGTTCTTGAACGCTATACGAACGTGAACTCTCTGGAATCATTTCGTTCGAACGCGTTATCAAACGCTACTTGAACATGAACTCTCTGGAAACACATCGTTCGAATGCGTTGTCAAACGCAACACGAACGCACCCACACTGCCAGTCTCGTTCGAACGAATACACGAACGTTACACTAACGAAATATTACTGTAATTATTATAAATTGCAAATTAAAATTAATATTATCTTAGTAAATCATATACTGTAACACATTAATCTTGGTAGTATAAATTTAAGTTATTATTAGGTTGTTCAATTATCACAAGCATACACATAGTGATAAAGTTGAAATTATTGTGTGTTGCATACTTGGTTGAGAATTTAAAGTGTAGTTATACACAAGAAATTCCATCCAATCTTGATTGACACCTACACATATTTACACATATTGTATATTGTCTATTGTATAAAGTGTAGTTCTGGGTTTGAATTGCTTAAAGATCCTATTGGAAAAGTGTTTAAAGAATATTCTGTCTAAAAGGCGATATTCGTTTATTCATTTTTCTAAAGAATCTTTAGTTTAAATTCAAGGACTTGTGTTTATTGGATCCACCGTCCAATAGAACAACAAGTGGTTACCTAGTACATTACTTTGAACAATATCATTCATTGATCGGTGTGTAATTTGTCTTTTGTAGACTAATTGACCCCTATTGGATTTTCCAGTTACAAATGGCTAGCGGAAATATCACAGTACCAGTCTCTCATGGAGAAAAGCCGAAGAAATTTGGTGGGGCAAATTTCAAGCAGTGGCAGAGCAAAATGCTGTTCTACCTGACAACTCTCCAGTTGGCTAAATTCCTCAAAGATCATCCGGGTCCTGTAGAGGGTGAATCTGAATTGGCCAAGGAAGAGCGAGAACAAACTTGGATGTCTGGAGACTTCTTATGCAAGAACTACCTTTTGGGTGGTCTTGACAATACCCTGTACAATGTGTACCAAAGCATGACTTCTGCGAATATTCTCTGGGAATCTCTCGAGAAGAAGTATAAAACTGAGGATGCCGGACTAAAGAAATTTGTCGTGGGTAGGTTCCTGGACTACAAGATGGTAGATTCAAAGACGGTGATGTCTCAGTTGGGTGAACTGCAGTTGATCATTCATGAAATACTGGATGAGGGTATGAAACTCTGTGAGATGTTTCAAGTTGCCCCATAATTGAAAATTTGCCTCCATCATGGAAGGACTTCAGGAGCTATCTGAAACAAAAAAAGAAGCAGATGAGCCTTGAAGACCTTAGTGTTCGATTGAGAATCGAGGAGGACAATAAGATGTCTGAGAAGGCCAGCTACAAGACTATGGAGTCTAAGGCCAACATCATTGAGGGTGTGAAGGGTAGTAAGAAAAGAAATAACAGTGGAGCTGATTCTTCGAACAAGAAGTTCAAGGGGAAATGCTACAACTGTGGAAAGAGCGGTCATATGTCAAAGGACTGCAGAAACAAGAAGTTTCAGGACAAGGGCAAGAAAAAGAAAAATGAGGCCCATGTCACTGAGGGTGAGCAACTGACTGATGATATCTCAGAGATGGAACTATCAGCAGTGGTAACCGAAGCCAACATAGTTGGGAATCCGAGGGAATGATGGGTAGACACTGGGGCTACTCGTCATATTTGTGCAGATATCAAGATGTTTTCCATATACCAGAAGGTCGATGGCGGCGATCATCTGACAATGGGAAACTCGTCTACCTCTCAGGTGGTTGGACAAGGCACAATGGTTCTGAAGATGACATCAGGAAATGAGCTAACATTGAAAAATGTACTGCACGTTCCAGATATTCGGAAGAACTTGGTCTCAGGTTCTCTTCTTAGTAAGGCTGGTTTTAAGCTAGTATTTGTTTCTGATAATTTTGTAATGACAAAGAATGATATGTATGTAGGAAAATGTTACCTAACTGTGGGCCTTTTCAAACCAAATGTAATGACTGTTAATCGTGCGAATAATAAAGCTAGTACTTCTGCTTATATTATTGAGTCACAAAATGTATGGCATGAGAGGTTAGAACATGTTAATTATGATACCATGCGTAAATTAATTAACACAGACCTTATACCTAAAATTGCAATTGATAGCCAACATAACTGTGAGGCATGCGTTGAAGCAAAAATGCATCGAACGTCATTTCATTCTGTTGAACGCAGTTCTGAACCTTTAGAACTTGTATACACTGACATGTGTGACATGAACATTGTGCAAACAAGAGGCGGTAAAAAGTACTTTGTCACTTTTATCGATGACAGCACAAGATTCAGCTATGTGTACTTGCTGAGAAGCAAAGCTGAAGCCATTGAGAGCTTTGTACACTATAAGAGCGAAGTTGAAAATCAACTTGGCAATAAAATCAAAAGAATCAGGAGTGATAGAGGTGGTGAATACGTTTCACCATTCGGTGAATATTGTTCTGTGCACGGAATTATTCATGAAACCACTGCTCCTTATTCTCCTCAACAGAACGGAATTACGGTGCGCAAAAATCGAACGTTGAAGGAAATGATGAACGCCATGTTGACGAGTTTGGGACTACCCCAGAATTTGTGGGGGGAAGCCTTGCTTTCCGCAAACTACGTTCTTAACAAGCTTCTTCACAGAAGGTTGGATAAAGCACCATATGAGTTGTGGAAAGGTTTCGTACCTTCCTACAAATACCTAAAAGTGTGGGGGTGTCTTGCCAAAGTAATGGTTCCTAAACCTAAGAATGTTAGAATAGGACCCAAAACTGTTGATTGTATATTCATTGGATATTCTCGCAACAGTAATGCGTATCGATTCTTGGTACACAAGTCGGAGATTCCTGACATCAATCCGAACATGATAATTGAGTCAAGGAATGAAGCATTTTTTGAAGAGACGTTTCCTTGCAAGGAAAGATAGAGAACAAGGTCTCTCAAAAGAACAGTTGATGCTGTCAAGGATAATGATCAGGTTGACCAATAATCAGATCAACGTGTAAATGCTGAGACAATCGAGCCTAGACGTAGCAAAAGAGCTAGAACGTCTAAGTCGTTTGGTCCCGATTTTCTGACATACTTGTTAGAAAATAAGCCTCAAAGCTATAGAGAAGTTATGGCTTCTCCGGAGGCACCTCTTTGGAAAGAGGCTATTAACAGTGAGATTGATTCAATCCTACAGAACCATACTTGGGAGTTGGTTGATCTTCTGCCAGGTTGTAAGCCGATGGGCTACAAATGGATATTCAAAAGGAAGATGAAAAATGATGGATCAATAGATAAGTACAAGGCGAGACTTGTCATAAAAGGTTATAGACAAAAGAAAGGCCTTGATTACTTTGACACTTATTCATCAGTGACTCGTATCACATCAATAAGAATGCTCATATCCATAGCAGCTATATTTGGTCTTGAAATACATCAAATGGATGTAAAGACGACATTCTTGAATGGTTAATTGGAAGAAGAGATTTACATGGAACAACCAGAAGGGTTTAGTGTTCTTGGACGAGAACAAAAGGTGTGCAAACTTGTTAAATCCTTGTACGGATTAAAACAATCACCTAAACAATGACATGAGAAATTTGACAAAGAAATGTTGTCAAATGGGTTCAAAACCAATGAGTGTGATAAGTGTGTGTACACTAAATCAACTCAAAAAGGATATGTCATTGTGTGTCTCTATGTAGACGATATGCTGATAATTGGTAGTAACCATGAAATGATTCAGTCTACCAAAAACGTGTTATCCAACAGATTTGATATGAAAGATTTGGGAATAACTGATGTGATCCTAGGAATTAAGATTTCCAGGACATCAGACGGATATATATTATCTCAGACTCATTATATTGAGAAGATACTTGATAAATATATCAAATGGGATCTAAATGTGGCTAGATTCCCAGTAGACTCAAATCTTCATCTATCAAAAAATAATGGCTCAAGCGTATCGCAATTAAAGTATTCGAGAATCATCGGAAGTCTGATGTATCTCACGAATTGCACACGACCTGATATCGCTCAAGTTGTGAATCGGCTTAGCAGATATACAAGCAATCCATGACATAACCACTGGAAAGCCATAGTAAGAGTTTTGAGGTATCTGAGATAAACTTAAAAATATGGGCTATATTACGAGAGATATCCTGCTGTACTAGAAGGATACATCGATCCTAACTGGATATCTGATACGGTGGATTCTAAATCTACAAGTGGATTTGTTTTCACACTTGGTAATGCAGCCGTGTCATGGAAATCCTCGAGGCAAACATGCATTGCCCGGTCTACTATGGAATCAGGGTTCATAGCATTAGACAAAACAACGGAAGAAGCAGAATGGCTTAGAAACGTCCTGGAGGATATTCCTAGTTGGCTCAAACCGGTGCCAGCGATTAGCATACATTGTGATAGCCAATCGGCAATTGAGAGAGCCCAAAATACAATGTATAATGGAAAGTCTCGACACATACGTCGGAGACATAATACCATACGTCAATTGCTCTCAAGTGGCATAATAACGATCGATTATGTCAAGTCGAAGGAAAACCTAGCGGATCCACTAACTAAAGGTTTATCTCGAGAGCAAGTTGAGAAGTCATCGAGGGGAATGGGCTTGAAGCCTATAATCTAAGAATTGTCACTGTGGAAACCCAACCTAGCTGACTGGAGATCCCAAGATCTAGGTTCAAAAAGGACAACAAAAACTTTGTGCAATTCAAAACAAGCACTGAAAAGTTTTGTACTCTTTCCCATTCCGATAATGACGCTGAGTGCTGTCTGTCATTAGTTAGGATATGCTAAGGTTTTCAATGATCACTATATTAGGAGATGAGTCATAAAGGGGGTAAAGACAGATTACCTCTTCATAGTAGATCACCAATTTCAAGTAAGAAGTGAGGCCGCTTCCATGGGAACCTTTAAAGGCGGGTTACCCTAAAGTGCTTGATGAATCCGGGACCGTTGTTCAGGGCCGAAATGAACACAACCGTAGAACGGGAAATGGTCGAATTAAAGTTGTGTGTTGGCAATTGTCTTGGTTTACACCAACGGCAGAACATTTCAAGACTATGGGTCACTGGTTTGCCAAGTAAATCCGATTGTCACTCACTAGGAAATGTTCAAGGCGAAAGCTACCTACTTCGATGCAGCTTTAGTTCATGATAACTCTCTCAAGTGTCTCCATGAATATTTGAAGAATTGTGGGGGATTGTTGGAAATTCTTCTAAATATTCATTAAGGGTATATTTGTCATTTGGATGCTTTGGGTGCTTGTGAGGGGTACAACCCTTTGGAGGGTTGCACCCCACCCCAAGGGGTGCCCTATTGGCACCCTCCTATGCCTTATAAAAGAGGCTTTAAATCCAAATAAAAAATATAGGGATTAAATCCGTTTTTTCTGAAAGAGACATTTGTTTTGTTTTTGGTTTTTGAGAGAGAGTTCAACCATTTCCAGTTTGTATACTTGTCAAGGAGTGTTCCTTGGACAAGAAAGAACCAAGTTATCATGGGAGAACGTTGGCCAATTGCGAATCCGTAAAGCATTTGTGATGGGGCCAATAAGTTCTTAAGGACAGAGGATTATCTCGACTTTGATTCGTTTTCACAATTTCCAGGTTTTCTTTAGTTTCATTTTCTAGGGTTTCATGATAATTTGGTTGGTATTGATATGTTTTAATTTTTTTGAAGCATGTTGTTTTGACGTTTAATGACACTAAACTTACAACACTTCTTTCAGGACATACATACCGTTTTTTTATAAACTTTAGGAGTCTCTCTTGGGAGACTTTTTTTGTTGTCAAACTTTAGGAGTTTATACTCTATATTAGGCCAGTTGACGGTTCTGGAACCGCATTAATAAAAAAAATTAGTAAAAGTTAATATAAATTAAATTAGTTTTAATTAAATTAAAAAATATTACTATATTAACATAATCATGATCTTCATGGATAAATTTCGTATTTAACTAATTACTTCACTAATTCATATTAATTTTTTAAATTTTTATTTTTTTTACAATTCCGGTTCCATTAAGAATGGAACCAAATATTTCTGATTCTGGAACCGGAGGTTCCGGACGGTTTTGATTCTGATTCAGAATCGAACCCGAGTTTATTCTATATATCACAAAAAGATATCAATATGATCATTTATAAAAAAAAATGGATATTTCTGTATACATTAGAGCAAACATTGAGATTTGAGAGTTTTAATATCATTTCCCCTTGATATATAGTACGCTATTGTAGATGCTGATTTTTCGCGTGAGGTCTACAATCGAGATTTTGTAGAGAGGGGGTACTAGCGATCCTGCAAAACAAAGAGGTAGAGTGAGCGTGAAGGGTCTACCCACCGGTGTGGGCACTCCGACGCCCAAGTCAGTAGTGTAGATGAGCTACTAATACGGTAGGAGGAGAAGCAAGGTCAGAGATTACCTTGATCCCTATGAGCTGCCGTGTGGGCGGTAGGTAGATATGGTGAGAGCTCTGGAGAGAAGATTAATGAGCTATGAGAGTTGTGATTGCCCCCCCTTCTCGTGGACTTCCTTCTCTTATATACACACTCGGGAGACGTGGGTATTTACTGCGTTTGATGGTTCGTCTGTTGGACGTTGGTAACAGCCGATTTATGATGGGTAGTTATGCTTGTCCATTGAAGACTGAAAACGGCTGGGTTGTGAGGGGTATTTATGAATCTAAGTGTGTCGTGGGCTGACGTATGGTGGGCCTTGGTTATGGTTTGGGTATGGTATTTCACTGGGTTTGGGCTTATGGAACGTTTTTGGGCCTATATACACTAAACCTATGGCATCCTTTAGTGTGTGGGTTTGAGGTAGCAACTTGGGCCTGAGTCTTATGTTGGGGAGTCTGTGGTGCGTTCAGTATTGGGTCTGAAGTAAAAGGTCGAAATTTCCCTTGGACCAAATTTGGCCCGTATAGTTTGTCTCATACTCTCTAAGTCAAAGAGTCATTGGCTTTGAGAGTATTCGTTGGTCGTGTCGTCTGAACCAAACCAGGAAAGTCTTCGTTACCCGAAACGGGCCACGATCGAGCATCTTCAGTGTCGCTTGGACAATGTGGCTACGGTCTTGAATCTGACTAGTATGGAGTTTAGGGGGGATGTCCCCAGTTTGATCGAGTTTGGCGTTGTCCCCGATCATACTCCATTACAAGTTAAGCGGGGAGTGTATCCGTAGACTGGACCCGATGAATGCCATGTAGATATTCACCTGTTTGGTATCGAAGAGGGACCAAACCAAGTCTACATGTCATCTGGACCAGAAGAAGGTCCATGGACTAAACTTGACTCCATCACGAGCCAATTTCGGAGTGTTCCCATCGACTGGACCTGATGAAGACCAGATAGATATTCACCTGTTTGGTATCGAAGAGGGACCAAACCGAGTCTACATGTCGTCTGGACCAGAAGAAGGTCCATAGACTAAACTTGACTCCATCACGAGCCAATTGGGGAGTGTTCACGTCGAATGGACCTGATGAAGGCCAGGAAGATATTCAACCATTTGGTATCGATGAGGGACCAAACTGAGTCTACATGTCGTCTGGACCAGAAGAAGATCCATTGACTAAACTTGACTCCATCACGAGCCAATTGGGGAGTGTTCTCGTCGACTGGACCTGATGAAGTCCAGAAGGACATTCACTCATTTGGTATCGAGGAGGGACCAAACCGAGTCTACATGTCGTGTGGACTAGAAGAAGGTCCATGAACTGAACTTAACTCCATCACGAGTCAATTTGGGAGTGTTCCCGTCAACTGGACCTGATGAATGCCAAGAAGATATTCACCTGTTTGGTATCGAAGAGGGACCAAACCGAGTCTACATGTCGTCTAGACCAGAAGAAGGTCCATGGACTAAACTTGACTCCATCATGAGCCAATTGGGGAGTGTTCCCGTCGACTGGACCTGATGAAGGCTAGAAAGATATTCAACCGTTTGGTATCGAAGAGGGACCAAACTGAGTCTACATGTCATCTGAACTAGAAGAATATCCATTGCCTAAACTTGACTCCATCACGAGCCAATTGGGGAGTGTTCCCGTCGACTAGACCTGATGAAAGCCATGAGGACATTCACTCGTTTGGTATCGAGGAGGGACCAAACCGAGTCTACATGTCGTGTGGACTAGAAGAATGTCCATGAACTGAACTTGACTCTATCACGAGTCAATTGGGGAGTGTTCCAGTCAACTGGACCTGATGAAGGCCATGAAGATATTCACCATTGGTATCGAAGATGGACCAAACCGAGTCTACATGTCGTCTACACCAGAAGAAGGTCCATGGTCTAAACTTGACTCCATCACGAGCCAATTGGGGAGTGTTCCCGTCGACTGGACCTGATAAAGGCCGGAAGGACATTCACTCGTTTGGTATCGAGGAGGGACCAAACCGAGTCTACATGTCGTGTGGACCAGAATAATGTCTATGAACTGAACTTGACTCCATCACGAGTCAATTGGGGAGTGTTCCAGTCGACTGGACCTGATGAAGGCCAGGAAGATATTCACCCGTTTGGTATCAAAGAGGGTCCAAATCGAGTCTACATGTCGTCTAGAACAGAAGAAGATCCATGGACTAAACTTGACTCCATCGCGAGCCAATTGGGGAGTATTCCCATCGACTGGACCTGATAAAGGCCAGAAAGATATTCACTCATTTGGTATCGAGGAGGGACCAAATCGAGTCTGCATATCGTGTGGACCAAAAGAAGGTCCATGAACTGAACTTGACTCCATCACGAGTCAATTGGGGAGTGTTCCTGTCGACTTGACCTGATGGAGGCTAGAAGGACATTCACTTGTTTGGTATCGATGAGGGACCAAACTGAGTCTACATGTTGTGTGGACTAGAAGAAGGTCCATGAACTGAACTTGACTCCATCACGAGTCAATTGGAGGGTATTCACAGTCGACTGGACCTAATGGAGGCCGAGAAGACATTCACTTTTTTGGTATCGAGGAGAGACCAAACCGAGTCTACATGTTGTGTGGACCAGAAGAAGGTCCATGAACTGAACTTGACTCCATCACGAGTCAATTGGAGAGTATTCTCAGTCGATTGAACCATATGAAGGTCAGGATAATCCCCATACTACGAGTCAAAGGATCATGAGAGTTTTCAATTTTGTCTGGACCAGATGAAGGCCAGGTCTTAAACTTGGCTCTGCATAAGCCATGGGGAATGTCCCCAGTCGACTGAACCAGATGAAATTCCAAAATTTGTCTTCACTCCACTAGACCTGATGGATGTCTAGATGAAAGTCTAAGGAAGTCTACGGTCAACTGAACCTGATGAATCTCTATAAAAGACTACACAATACTGGACCTAATGAAGGTCCAAGAGAGTCTTTACTTTACTTGATTTGATGGAGTTCCAAGAGCGTTTTCACTCTACATGACCTGACAGAGGTTTGTTTGAGTCTACAGTCGATTGAACCAGATGAAGGTCCAATAAAGTCTTCATATACTATAACTGATGAAGGTACATGAGAGTCTACACTCCACCTGACCTGACAGAGGTACGTTTGAGTCTACAGTCGATTAGACCCAATGAAGGTCCAAGAAAGTCTTCACTCCACTATATCCGATGAAGGTATATGTGAGTCTATACTCCACCTGACCTGATAGAGGTACGTTTGAGTCTATAGTCGATTAGACCCTATGAAGGTCCAAGAAAGTCTTCACTCCACTATACCCGATGAAGGTATATATGAGTCTACACTTCACCTAAGCTTATGGAGGTACGCGGGAGTCTATAGTCGATTGAACCTTATGAAGGTCTTAGAAATTTTTCACTCCATTATACCTGACGAAGGTATATGTGAGTCTACACTCCTCCTAACCTGATGGATGTTCGAGGGAGCCTACATTCGACTGGACTTGATAAAGATCCAAGAAAGTCTTCATTCCATTATACCTGATGAAGGTACATGAGAGTCTACACTCCACCATACCATATGAAGGTACATGGGAGTCTACAGTCGATTGGACCTGATTAAGGTCTCTGAAAGTCTTCACTTCACTATACCTGACGAAGGTATATGTGAGTCTACACTCCACCTAACCTGATGGATGTTCGAGGGAACCTACAGTCGACTGGACTTGATAAAGATCCAAGAAAGTCTTCATTCCACTATACCTGATGAAGGTACATGATAGTCTACACTCCACCATACCATATGAAGGTACATGAGAGTCTATAATCGATTGGACCTGATGAAGGTCCAAGAAAGTATTCACTCCACTATACCCGATGAAGGTATATGTGAGTCTACACTCCACCTAACCTGATGGAGGTACGAGGGAGTCTACAGTCGATTAAACTTGATGAAGGTCCTAGAAAGTTTTCACTCCACTATACCTGACAAAGGTATATGTGAGTATACACTCCACCTAACCTGATGGATGTTCGAGGGAGCCTACAATCGACTGGACTTGATAAAGATCCAAGAAAGTCTTTATTCCACTATACCTGATGAAGGTACATGGGAGTCTACACTCCACCATACCATATGAAGATACATGGGAGTCTATAGTCGATTGGACCTGATGAAGGTCCAAGAAAGTATTCACTTCACCGTACCATATGAAGGTACATGGGAATCTACAATTGGTTGGACCTGATGAAGGTCCAAGAAGATCTTCACTTCATCATACCATATGAGGGTACATGAGAATCTACAGTCGGTTGGACCTGATGAAGGTCCAAGAAAGTCTTCATTCCACTATATCATATGAAGGTATATGTGAGTCTAGCTACATTCTACCTAACATGATGGAGATATATGAAACTAAGGTCGAATGAACCTGATGAAGGTCCATGAAAGTCTCCATTCTACAAGACATTATTAAAGTATTGAGACTACGATCGACTGGACCTGATGAAGGTCCATTGGAGACCTACGAGACTACGATCGACTGGACCCGATGAAGGTCCAAGTGGGTGTCCACTCCTCACTCCATTAGACTTGATGAAGGTCCACGAGAGTCTTATGTCGACTGGAACTAATGAAGGTCTATGAGGGTCTTCATTCCTCATTCTACAATCCTCACTCTACAAGACCTGAAAAGGGTCAGTGAGGGTCTACAGTCAAATTGAATCTATAGTTGATGGCAATCCATCCATGTAGTATGGAAAATATGACAATCTTCCATCGTGTGGGTCGAATGAAACCTCAGCCAAATACTTAGCCTTCATCCATGTCATGTCGAATGGCACATTTCCTCAATCTGTACACACGTCTGAGATCCACAATAAGTCCAAAGTTACACACATGTAGATGTCGAATGAGAGGCACATCAAACCTCAAGCTATACATTCGTTTGAGATCCATAACAAGTCCCAAGCTACATACATGTATATGTCGAATGGGACGCACATCAAGCCCCAAGCCATTCACGTTTGAGATCCACAACAAGTCCCAATCTACGTATATGTAGATGTCGAATGGGAGGCACATCAAACCTCAAGCCAAATACTCATATGGGGTCCACAATAAGTCTCAATCTACATATATGTAGATGTCGAATGAGACGCACATCAAGCCCCAAGCCATACATGCTTGGGATCCACAATAAGTCCCAATCTACGCACATATAGATGTCGAATGGGAGGCACATCAAACCTCAAGCCAAACACGCGTTTGGGGTCCACAACAAGTCTCAATCTACGCACATGTAGATGTCGAATGGGATATCCATAACAATTACCAAGCTATATGTTGTAATGTCGACTGGGACACCCATAACAAGTCCCAAAAATTATAATATCAACTAGGACATCTATTACAAGTCCCAAGCCATACATTGATGTCGACTGGGACATCCATAATAATTATCAAGCTACATATCGTAATGTCGACTGGGACACTCATAACAAGTCCCAAAAATTATAATGTCAACTAGGATATTATTACAAGTCCCAAGCCACACATTGATGTCGGTTGGGACATCCATAATAATTATCAATCTACATATTATGATGTCGACTGGGACATCCTTAACTAGTGCCAAACAAACACACTAATGTCGAATAAGACACCCTTAACAAGTCTCATGCCTTACTAATTTCTACTGAGACATTCTTCAAAAGTGCAAGCCATACCTGGTAATGTCGACTGGGATGTCCACGCCAAGTATTCTTTAGAGTCTAGTCGACTGAGAGATCTTCCTCATGCCAAGTACATTGCTTGATCGTACGAGGTGAATGGTCGGAAAAATGATTCCAATGAAGGGATGCGCCTTGTTCCTTCCCATGTCGTCTGAAAGAGATGACAATCCAACCATGTAATATGGAGTTGAAGGCAATCCATACATGTCATCTTGTCGTATGAAGAATATGATAATTTTTTCATTTAGTCTTTCGTGTAATCTGGATGAGATGACAAACCTTTCGTGTAGTCTGGAGGAGATATTTCATTATGTCGTTTGGGAATATGAAAATCTTCATATGTAGTGAGAGGTTGATGATAATCCTTTTACGTAGTCTAGAGGATACAATCAATTTTCCATGTCATTGGGAGCTGATGATCTATAGGAAAGAAATGTCTGATATTATCTTGACTCGGCTTTTCCTTATTGGTAGTCTGACTCCAGGTAAATTGGAGAGAATTGCTCTTTTGAACTCTTTCCTTTCTTTCGCATGGAAGATGTGACTTGTTGTGATCGGTCGGCTGGAAAAATATGGCTTCTTTTTGGTGATTTAGTGGATGGTTGTCTGATGGTGGATTTTCGCTTGCCACATTGTTGAATATTTTTAGGAGATCGGATCAAATGATAGGATTGTTGGGGTGACCCGTAGCCTCGATCATTTGGGAGGTTGAAGAATTATGCTCCAATTACTTTTGGAGATTAGAACTGGGGCTTTGCATGACTCAATTTTCCTCTTCCATTGATCGTAACTATTCTTGTAGAGTGGCTAATTATGCCACCACGGGGGTCTGGTGTTTGTTTGTTGCTCAAAGCCATGGATAGTTATGTTTGTAAGGATCATAGACTGAGAGGTCTTTGCTTGCTATAAATCGCTAAGGCCTCACGGTGGGCGCCAAATTGTAGACGCTGATTTTCGCCCGAGGTCTACAATCGAGATTTTATAGAGAGGGGGCACTAACGATCCTGCAAAACAAAGAGATAGAGTGAGCATTGAGGGTCTACCCACCGGTGTGGTGGGTGTCATAGGCACTCTGACGCCCAAGTCAGTAATGTAGATGAGCTACTAATACGGTAGGAGGAGGAGCAAGGCCAGAGATTACCTTGATCCCCATGAGCTGTCGTGTGGTCGGTAGGTAGGATATGATGAGAGCTCTGGAGAGAAGATTATTGAGCTATGAGAGTTGTGATTGCCCCCCTCTTCTTGTGGACTTCCTTCTCTTATATACACACTCGGGAGACGTGGGTATTTACTGCGTTTGATGGTTCGTCCGTTGGACGTTGGTAATGGCCGATTCATGAGGGGTAGTTATGCTCGTCCATTGAAGACTGAAAACGGCTAGGGGTGAGAGGTATTTATGAATCTGAGCGTTTCATGGGCTGACATATGGTGGGCCTTGGTTATGGTTTGGGTATGGTATTTCACTGAGTTTGGGCTTGTGGAACATTTTTTGGCCTATATACACTAAACTTCGGGCTTCCTTTAGTGTGTGGGTTTGTGGAAGCACTTGGGCCTGGGTCTTATGTTGAGGAGTCTGTGGTGCGTTCAGTATTGGGTCTGAAGCAAAATGTCGAAATTGCTCTTGGACCAAATTTGGCCCGTACACTATCATATAGTATGGCCGTGTCTCTTAAGAGTGTATTCGAATTGATTTTTAAATATTTTAATAAAATTATTATCCAAGTTTGAACCTAGAAGAATTAAAAAGTTAAAAATATATCCGTACTTGTCCGCATCTTACTTTTAACCTAAAATAAAAATAGTATGATGGTGTGACCTATGAGCTTAAAAAATGAGACTGTAAGTTAGAAAACACTAGAAGCTTTAGTTTAAGCCATTTGGGGAATGCGTGGCAAGCAAGCGAATGAGGAGGAACGTGGGGATGGAAAATATAGTTGGGCAAATGATTTTTTGACAGGCTACCCACTAATTCTCCACTTGTCATGTTCTATACGCACACTCTCCTCTTTACATTTCTATATAAAGCACCTCAATGAGCCTGCAACTCCATCCTCATCGATTTGCCTTTTGCATGTGTGATTGAGGGTGCTTGGTTTCCTTAAAAATTGAGCTAGCTAGGGTTTCATATTTTTTAATCGAGGCCCTTGCTTAATCTCCTCTGCTTCTATCTTTGTTAATTGAGGATATGGCTGTAATATTCAATCACCATCAATGGGAAGTTGCATTGGCATCTTAGGTAAAACAAATGACATGTCTGCTTACTCTTGCCTTCCATTTTATTCATTTTGGTCCCTTTCTGAGTCATATTTGAGTGCTCTTTTTCATTATTCAACCGTCTAGTTTTAGCTGGTTTATTTTTATTTTTACTTTTTTTTGTCTCAAAGGGTATGATTTGGTGGGACGTGATTGTCAAGTCATAGGTTCGAGTATAAGGGATGTATTTTTTATAAGAGTTTGGAACATCCATGAGTTTTACCTGCTACAATGAAATTTAGAACGTTTTTCAAAAAATGGTTTATATTTTGCATGCAACATGCTGCTTAACTATTTTAAGTGGCTGTGTTCAAAATGATGACCAACCTTCCTCACAATAAGATATGATTACTTTTTTCTTTGATCCATCATGTGTATAAATTTCTTGTTCAACCATACAAATGGTGTCTCTCATAAAAAGTAGTTCTCTCATGTTGTTTCTATTGATTATCACAGGCAACATTATCTCTTTCCTCGTGTTCCTGGCTCCAGTGTAAGTATTTATCTAAAAAATTTTTTTATTTATCAAAAATACCAAATCAGTGAAGTTAATAACTTAATTAATTTTGCAGGCCAACATTTTACCGCATTTACAGTAAAAAATCAACTGAAAGTTTCCAGTCCTTGCCTTATCTCGTAGCATTGTTCAGCTCAATGCTATGGTTATACTATGCACTTATCAAACAAAACGCTTTCCTTCTCATCACCATAAACTCATTTGGATGTTTCATTGAGACTATTTACATCATCATCTTCATCACTTATGCCCCAAAGGACAGCCGGGTAATTATAATTAAACACCTATAATTAACTTTCCATGTTATGCTAATTTTTTAATACTCTATATATGTTTAATCCAAATTCTTAATTTTGTCTTACAGAACTCAACTATCAAAATATTTGCTTCGATGAACATTGGAGTGTTCTCTTTGATCCTTCTCTTCACACATTTTCTTGTATTTGGTTCAACTCGGATTCTAATTCTTGGTTGGATTTGTGTCGCCTTCTCTGTTAGTGTTTTTGCAGCACCCTTAAGTATTGTCGTAAGTAATCTTTATGAATTTAAATTAACATCTAATTTTTATTTCTTCGAAAATGATACACGACAGTCAAATTTTAAAATCCTAATAGCTAAAGATTTTATTCTTGATATGAACATAAGTCCATCAAAAGATCTTACTAGTTTAAGGGAGATTGTCCCCTTAAAGCTCATCCCAAACAATACTGTGGGATTTTACACATATTCAATACATAAAGCTCTCATTATAACAATATTTGGAAAAAATCTGAGTTATTTTGAGGATTTGAACCGGCACCAGACAGATAAAAAAAATTAAGCACCACCTCCTTTATGCTCATTTATAAGTTTATAAATTATAATCGTGTTCTTCTTTTTTATTTTTGTAGGCACATATTATCCGAACAAAAAGTGTCGAGTTCATGCCATTTAGCTTGTCATTCTTTCTTACTTTGAGTGCAGTGATGTGGTTCGCCTACGGTCTTTTTCTGAGAGATATATGCGTTGTTGTAAGCCTTTAAAAAAACTCTTCCAGTAATTCAACATTCTTAATTCTTTATTTCACGTCACTTTTTAGTGTAATTAATTTTGTTTTTCTGATCTGTTTATACAGCTCCCAAATATCCTGGGGTTTCTCTTAGGATTGATTCAAATGTTGCTGTACGTGATATACAAGAACACCAAGAAAGTTATGATCGAGGAGAAAAAATTACCAGAAGTACAGTTAAAGGACATTGTGATAGTGAGCAATTTAGGAGGTTCTGAAGTGGACCCAGTAGTTGATATTCATCTTGACGATGATCGTAAAGATGTTAAGGAGGAAGAAAAAGAGAATCAAGAACAAATGGATCATCATCATCATCATCATCAGGAGAATACTGATGAAAGAAACAACAAGAGCTTGGAAGTTTCAAGTGATGAGCTCCAGCTGCAGCAGCAAAATAATGTTGATTCTGCTGTCGTTGTTGTTTGATTCATTTGTACTTATTATTAACCCTCTTCACACCAAAACGCATCCTGAGCCATTCTTGTTAAATAAAAAGTTGCATAAATACTAAATACTTTTGTTGTTTATCGTCCTAAAATTAGAATCTCAAATTTAAAGAAAAATTAAATTTTAAGTATGTAATATGAATTTTATTTTATTTTTAAAAAAATCTTTATTCATAAGGATTTTATTTATGAATTCGCCTATAATTCTCAAAATTAAAGACAATTTAGAATCCTCGGATGATTAATTCTTATTAGTTTATCTTAGATGGAACATATTTATATAACTACAAAATAATATTTCACACTTATAAGTAATAATTTAGAAGATCTCGTTTTAGAAAAAATCTAGAATAAAACGGTATCATGTCACAGATATTGTAACTCAATAATATATATCATTCAACAGGTGATAAAATATTAGTGACATAATGTATCATTCATTTCATATGTTAAAATTTCATAACTACTCATACAATACACGTAACTTTTGTCGTGTTCCATCTTACATCATACGTCTAACTAATGATTAAAAACTCGGACCGGACCGGTTGAATCGGGATCTGATTCAATGTCTGGTTCGGGTGACCCCTAAACCTAAATTTCAATGAATTAACCAAAAAATCACTGATACGGTTGGTTCAACCGGAATCGGTGATCCAATCTGGGTCATGCGGGATTTTGTACCGTTTTGTTTGTTTGTTTTTTGTTTTTTGTTTTTTCCATATATATTTTTAAAATAATAATAATAAAAATATAGTTAAAATATTGACCCCAGGTCGACCTTAGATTCGATCATGATCAGACCTCTGACCATTAACCCTCTCGCCAGACCAAAAACGATGGACTGATTTGAATTTTAAAACACTGCATCTATCAATAAAAAGATCAAATAAATAAAATAACAACTATATCAGTTTGTATAGAAAAAAAATTGGTATAAATGTTTGTACATGCAAGTACAATGTTGATCCATGGCTTTTGATGAAAGAAGTAAACTAAAAGGTGTAGTTTGAATGCCACGTGTATTATGAAAGGTTGAGTGTGGAGCATTTTCCTCCGTCTGTTGCTAGACAGGAAATCATGAAGAATAAAGATAAACTTATAAAAAAGTGTACGTGATAAATTTGAGCTAAGACTCAAATGTCATTATATTTCAGGTTCAACTATCAGATTCTTATTTGAATTTCATTTTGGGCAATTACCCAAGCCCAATTAAAATGAGTTTCAGCCACCAGATAATTAAGTCTATGCTCAATGCTCGCATATGGGCCCATGAGTTCATTATATATCCCCCCAAGGGATAGAGCCTATACGACTTAAAAGGTTTCCAACGTATCCTACTCATTCTACTCAATATCCTAACCAACAATATTTGAGCAATGTCTCTGTCGACGTTGCTTCATATTATGCAGTACCTTAGTAAACATGATCGGTCAGTCTACACACGATTAATTCCTTCTTAATAAGGAAACTAAGTTCTTGGATCGAAACATAACACCTACAAACACAATGATATAATCCAAATACCATAGAGATTACACCTAATCCCGGATATTTAGGCACTCCTAATTCAACCATGATTTAAACTACCATTTCCTAAATATGTTTGGAATACGACTCTTCCAAAGAGTTCTAATCCGACTTGAAGGCTACTCACAACCTATAAAATGAGAGGAGGTCCAATTGGTTGGATCATTCAAGCTTTGGATCTCGTACTAAAGTTCCCAAATCATACATAACTCCCTAAACATCAGCCTACCGCCCTTACGACAATCTACGAAGGTCAAGGTAACTCATTGCCTTGCTCTTCCCTTTCTTTCCGCTATTCATCAACACTGACTTGAACATCGGAGTGCCTACGACCTCCACCACACCAGTAGGTAGTTACTCCACGCTCACTTTGTCTGTGTTTTGCAGGATCACTAGTGCCCTCATCATACAAATTCCCGATTGTAGACCGAATGTGAAATTCAGTGTCTAAAAAATGATAAAATAGTGATGAAAATTAATCACAAAATATAAATATTATATGTTAATTTTTTTTAATACTATAATATATGTATTTTATTATTAGTTTTAGTTAGAGATTGACAAATTTCTCATGTCCGACCATCCTGTCTAGAAAAATCTAAGACGAGATATGTACGAAAATATTGTTCGAAATTGATCAGGTACGAAATGAAAATACATGATCGGATACCGTAGGGTTAATATCAATGATGCAGTCTTTGAAGCTTGTAAAGCAGATGAACCAACACGTTTGCACTTTTGCTTTGTTCAGCCACGACTAGGGATGGCAGTGAGTAGGGTATGGTGCAGGTTTTCCATTACCAAACATGCACCTGCATATGTAAATATATTACCAAACATGCACCATACCTGTTGCGGGTTTTAATTTGCATTACCAAACCCGCACCGCATATAAAAATAAATTACCGAACCCGCATTGGTACCCAACAGATTTTTTGCGGGTTTTTAAAATATTGAATTACTTTGTGTTCTTAATAATATAATTTTTTTAATTAAATAATTTATTTTTAATTGCTAGCCGTAGATTTCACATTTGTTTTTCATTTGACATATACAACATGCAATGTATGTATATACAGTACATAGATAACATAATGTATGAAAGACTCAGTACCATATGTTTATTTTTTCATATAAACATAATTAAAACGAGTTATTCCCTTCATAATTATAATAATCAAAGTTAGACAACTCAATCGATAGTAAGCTAAAAAGTAATCACCAACCTTTAGTCATAATTTTTATGCTAAGTGTAATGAAAGTGATGCTTATAAGGCACAAATGGTGTAAGTGTAATGAATACGCAGGAAAGCTACTGAAGTTGCAACAAACGATAGCTTATTTTGCTCCTCTCCCGTTTCTGATCATGTGAACTTAATCCAAATTTTTGTATTATAATTTTATTAACAAGTGTGATTAAAAAAAACAATAATAGTCATGCAAAAAATCTTCAGTTGGGCAGGTTGCGGGCTGCGGCTGAGTGAGAGTGTGGAACTGTGGATTAGTGTTTTAGGTTTAGGTTTTGTTAGTTGTTTTTATATGAAGGTTTTTTTTTTATATTGTCCTAAAAATATTAATTAATAAAAAATAATATTACGGGTATGCGGATACCCGCATTTTTTCTTAAATTCCAAACCCGCACCGCACCCGCAGCGGGTTCTGCTTTAAATTACCAAACACGCACCGCACCCACTAATATATTTATCAAATCATACTCATTGCGGCCGGGTTTTTGCGGGTAAAATTGTCATCCCTAGCCACGACATGTCTCGCCGGATTAAGGGTGGCAATGGGCCGGGCCGGGTTCGGGCTTTGATAAGCCCGGCCCGATCCCGTCATTTTTTTTTTTGCCCGGGCCCGGGAAAAGTTCGGCCCGAGCGTTTGTCGGGCCGGGCCTTGCCGGGCTTTATCCGGCCCGATTTTAATAAAAAATTTAAATATATTTTTACTTTATTATATATATATATATATAATATTTTTTAAACCCGGACTTATTATGCTAGGCCCGACTCGGATTCGGCCCATGATTTTTTGCCACCCTTACGCTGGATAGAGACTCATCACTTCGTGTCTAGACTCAACCAAGACTTCATCCAATGGCGCCGTTTATGACACCGACGACTCCACTGGCCGTTTCATCGGTAATTAAATACCCAATATTTCTTCTTTATTTTCACATATTTTCTTTATACGGAATATTTGTTGATATTGTGAAGGAAATTAATTTTGTACGTATATATAGGAGTAGAGTACATAGTTTCTGGTAAGTTATTCGAAGCCTCGCCCCAGAAGAACAAAAGCTTTGACATTCCCATGTAATTATTCATATCAATTTCATCATGTAATTACTTTAAGTTTAAGATTTAAGGCTGCTGGTTTTTAACACGTTGCTGTTTATATTTGATTGGAAGGTGATAGCCTGCCATTGGGTGCACCATAGACACAGTGAATTTGATAGGAAGGAGTTGTGTTAAACAAAAATAATATTTATTTAATTTTTTTTTACTATTTAATAAGAATAACAATATATATTTAAATTATTACATGGATAACATAGTACTAATTCCACCGTCCACTTAAAATATGTGGTTTCATTTCTAGACGGTCCTATATATTTTGTTTCTATTTTATCGCATAACAAGCCGTAAATGATTACCCAGCCACGTGTAATACTTCATCATGCTGCTCTCCCATTTGCATTATAAGCCTGAAATGGAGTGAAATCGTGCTATCAGTTTAGCTCAGGAATTGACAGTCCAAAAATCTTACAATCATCAATCGAGCATGATTAAATTCAATAATATGTATGATAAGGTAAGTAAGAAAGTGACAGAGATCTTGTATGCCAAGGAAAATATAGCAACCAAGTGGCATCTCAAGCAACCTAGCATAAAAAATAATAAAATATCTGTAAACCATGCATATCAATCATGATTGCTCAATAATATTGGCACGTGACTTTTGATAATTAATTAGTAGATGTCAATTTATTCACTTGATAAGTTTGTTTTAATAGAAATAAGAGGGTATGTGATTTGAACCCGCTCACATATATGAAAAAATAATAAGGTTGTCAATAGATTAAAATATACTACTGTCAATTTAGAGAGAGTAACACATTTTTTTTTTAATTGTTGGAAATCTCACCGTTAAACTATCTCTTTCGAGTTTAAACGGAATAGGTAAAACTTCCGGCTGTTTCAGATTCTTAGAAGAAACGCACTTCATGGATTCGAACACAAGAGGTAAGATTATAGATCATACACCACTAAATTACGCTCATTGGGGACAATGAAGAGTAACACATCAATAGATTAATAGAATAATGTCAATATTAGTCCGTAAATTGTATCGAATAATTAAAACCTTACATTACGGTATGTAGAAGTAGAACTATATTTAATTATTCAGGCAAGGTCATTAGGTGGCTTCATAACACTCAGCAAACAATCAATAAGTGACGTATGCATTGAAAATCAAGAATATGAACCCATCTGTATATACGACACACACATTAGGAGACCTTCAAATTTAATATAAGAAACATTTTTAAACAAACCTAATTACTGTATTTTCAAAACCGCAAAACCAAAAAAAAAAGGAAAAAAGACACTTGTTTTGAAATTCATATAGACAAACAAGCTGAAAAGGCAGAGAAATTGGTATTGGAACAATAAAATTCCAATCCCAAAAAATCAGATCAAGTTTTTTTCATACAACCAACAAAAAGTATAAAATCAAATACAATCATATAAAAAATCTTACAAACTTATATAATCTAAAAACATCTCACGCACACGACTATTTATCTTATTGAATTCAACCAAAAAATAATAATAAAAAAAATTATAATACCCAGATCGATACACATACAAAAATCGACAAGATTCAAGGCTTTACCCGAAATTCACAACAAAATGAAAAAAGAGTGGCAACTCAGATTTAGGCAGAAAATTAAACATAAAATGAAAATTAAAGGTGAGTATGTAGAAGAAAAATATAGTAAGGCTTTGAAGCTTTAAGAAAGAAGATCAAGAAAAAGAAGAAAAGTTAGAGAGAAAGAGGAGAGTTGAGTTGGAGGGAAGACTGATGAGTGACATACGAGCATATCACAAACAGTAACAGAAAAGTTCACCCCACATCTGTTGTGATATAAACAATCATAATAGAGGAGAAATGAGGGGAAAATTCTTCTTTATTACTCAAATAAAAAAATTACAAAGCTTAAATCAAAGCTTTACAAAAAACCTCTCAAACTATTTACTCTCTATTTTCTCTCTGTTTTTGGGATTTAGGATGCTAAAGAATGTGATTTGGGGCTCCTTTTATAGCTGTCAAAACGTGTGCTACAGTGGCACACGTTTTGGCAACACGTTTTTGCCAACTTCATGCAGCTGGCCAACGCGTTATGCATGAGCATGAAGCAGTTGGACTCCAACAAATCTCCCCATCGGTGAAGATTTGCCCTAAAATCTGAGACGACCATCAATCACCCAAATCGGATCCTCAAAATGATCCACCCCTGGCCGCATCTGTATGACTGCCTACGTACCCTGAGTTGGGATCAAGCCAATCGTAGTTCTCTGTATCTCCATACTTTGACTATATGGAGAGTTTTGTCATCTCGGCTATGACGCGACAGATTTCAAGCTTCTCATTTGGTAAAAATTTTATGAACATATCGGCACCATTCTCATCAGTGTGAATCTTTCTGAGTTCTAACAGTTTTGAACTCAGGACGTCCCGTATCCAGTGATACCTCACATCGATATATTTTGACATCGAGTGAAAAGTAGATTTTTTACCAAGGTAGATAGCACTCTGGCTATCACAGTATAAAATATACTTCTCCTGCTTGAAACCCAATTTCTGGATAAATGTTTTCATCCACAGTAATTCTTTGCAAGCATTTGTTACTGCAATGAATTATGTTTCTGTTGTAGAAAGTACAACACATCTTTGCAACCTTGACTGCCATGCCACAGCTCCCCCTGAGAGAGTAATTAGATATCCCAAAATAGACTTACGGGTATCCATATCACCTGCCATATCTGAATCAGTGTAGCCCATTAACACTGGCTTGTTGCTTCCAAAACATAGTCTCATTTTGGATGTGTCTCGAAGATACCACATTATCCATTTGATGACATCCCAGTGTTCTTTTCCAGAATTTGACATAAATTGACTGACCAATCTAACTACGTGTGCTAGGTCTGGCCTTGTGCACACCATGACATACATGAGACTTCCCACTGTTGAGGTGTATGAAACTTGTTTCATTTCCTCATTCTTTGTCTCAGTAGAGAGACTCTGATTTGTACTCAATCTAAAGTGGGTAGCAAGAGGAGTGCTAACCGCTTTAGACTTGTCCATCTGAAATCATTGAAGTACCTTCTCGATGTACTCATCATGTGACAAGTATAATTTCTTGGCTTTTCGATCACGACTGATCCTGATGCCAAGAATCTGTTTTGCTGGCCCCAAGTCTTTCATCTCAAAAAACTTACTCAATTGCTGCTTCAAATCATCAATCCTCGATTGATTCCGGTCAACTATTAACATATCATCTACATAAACAGTAAGATGATAAAGTCATTGTCAGAAAATTTCTGAACGAAAACCCAATGGTCTGAAATAGTCTTGTTGTATCCTTGCTCCCCCATAACTGACTCAAACTTCACGTACTACTGTCTTGGTGTCTGTTTCAAACTATAGAGGTTTTTCCCGAGTCTACACACATGGTCCTCTTTTCCTTTGACTCTGAAGGCTTCTGGCTGCTCCATATAAATTTCTTCTCCCAGATCCCCATGAAGAAATGCGGTCTTGCTGCTAAGCTGAGTACCATTCTGATGGATGACATCTTCACAACTGGAGAGAAGATTTCATCAAAGTCAATGTCTTTCCTCTGATTGAATCCCTTGACAACTAGTCTGGCTTTGTACCAGGGTTGTGAAGTGTGTTCATGTTGCTTCACTCTGTACACCCATTTGTTCTTCAAAGCCCGTTTGCCTTTTGACAATTTTACCAACTCGAAAGTGTGATTGTCATGCAAAGATTTAATCTCATCTTGCATGACATCCTTATACTTTTCTTTGTTCTCTGTTTCCACTGCCTCCTTGTAGCTCTCAGGTTCTCCCACGTCAGTAAGCAGCACATACTCATATGCAGAATATTTTGTGAAGGTCGCATTTCTCTATCAGATCTTCTATATGGAACTGTTTGTGTAGATTTTGGTACTGGTGGTTGATCATGATCATCATCTCTGGAAGCTTCAACAGATGTACCCTCATGATTGGGAACATCATCTTCAACATGTACTGGCATCGATGTATGAGGTTCTGGATTCACATCAATATTTCTGTATTGCTGAGGCATTGTCTTTATCTCATTTTTGATATCTTATATAGTCTGATCTTCAATGAAGAAAACATCTCGGCTTCTGATAATCTTCTTCTCTACAGGATCATACAGTTTGTAGCCGAATTCATCCAGACCATAGCCAATAAAGACACATTGTCGCGTCTTTGCATCAAGTTTGGATCTCTCGTTTTTGGGATGTGTACAAATATTTTGCACCCAAAGACATGTAAGTGATCATATGACACTTCTTTTCCTGTCCAGACTTGATTAGGAACATTACCTTTTAGTGCGACTGCTATGGACATGTTCAAAACATGTACGGTTGTGTTCAGTGCCTCCCCCCAAAATATCTTCGGTAGCTTGGCTTGTGAGAGCAAGCTTCTAACCCTTTCGTACAATGTTCTGTTCATCCTCTCAGCTAGGCCATTAAGCCGAGGTGTCTTGGGAGGTGTCGTTTGATGTTGGATTCCTTGCATCTTACAGTACTGATCAAACGGACTTATGTACTCTCCACCATTGTCTGTTCTGATGCATTTCAGTTTCTTGTCGGTTTCTCTCTCTACCAGGGCATGAAACTCCTTGAACACTCTCAACACTTGATCTTTTATCTTTAAGATGTATACCCTTATCTTTCTTGAATGATCGTCTATAAATATCACAAAATAAAGTGACCCACCAAGTGTTATTGTCTACATCGGACCACATACATCTGAATATATGAGATCAAGTACCTCCGATTTTCGTTGAGGCAGGGAGCTCTGGAAGGACACCCTGTGTCACACCCGTCCCCTTAGGTAGGGTAAGGGTGAGACGGAGACTTGAAACGGACGAAATTTCCCTTGTAATATGAACTAATCCTCCAAATACAAAGGAAAA
Organism: Zanthoxylum bungeanum; assembly: GCA_019454045.1. Lineage (NCBI taxonomy): Eukaryota > Viridiplantae > Streptophyta > Magnoliopsida > Sapindales > Rutaceae > Zanthoxylum > Zanthoxylum bungeanum. The sequence goes on along the minus strand of SKCR01003342.1, from coordinate 3,714 downwards.
ATCTAAACTGAAAATATCATCATAAAAATAGGATCTCCATGATCCAAGTCAAAAGAATATCCATGAAGAAAAGTAAATATTCTCAGTATCAAATAAAGGCTCAGTGCCTAAAACCAAATAACAAATTCTCTCAAGAATGACATATCTAGAACTATAATCTCAAAACATAATAAAGACACTCTACTGTTGGCATAACCTTTCTCTACTGGCAGGAAATGATGATGAAATAGCAAATGAAAAATGAATGATATATTAATATGTTTAACCTGTAAAATTAAGAAAGGGGTAAGCTCATGCTTAGTACAATGGATCACAACTTAGTGCCGTGGATAAACAAGTAACAAAGTGGATCGAATAAGTCTTTCATAATATAAATAAATACATAAAGCTGTAAATCGATATATCAAAAATTTACTCGAAATCATAAATCTCATTTCTCATAAATCTCATTCTGCTCAAGAATAACTGGCATTCGGAGCAAAACTGGCAACATGAGACCTCGTCTCACGGAAAATAATCCGGCACGTATAAGTACACGAAGTGCATCCTAGCATAAAAATCATTTCTAAAACACATGCTCATATATCTCAAATCATGCAAGTTTCTCATAAATCACAAACACATGATTCCAACATAATCAATATTTGATCCATACTTTTATAGCAAAATATAAACTTTCTAAAGACAAAATCATTTAATGCATTACCTTGAAAATTCATTTAAGAAAACATACTATATACTTTGGAAAACATCAATGTTACAAGCTTATCCACACATCTAGTGAGCTGACTACAGAAAAGAGAACTATGCAGCAGGACCGTCCCCGCTTACGGTATCACAATCACCTATAGAGACAAAAGAATTTATGATAAGGAACGTAATCCTAACTAGAATAAATGAAAGAATATGCAAGGAAAAGTGACTCGGTCGCTCTCTTAATCCTAATGAAATTTCGGCAAAGTTCCGTCTATAATACGGACTTCCGCTATACAACCCATAAACATACGCACCCACAATTTAATTCAATATTACTAACCCAAATCTTGGGCTCACAATAATTTCTCACACACAATCTTACTCGACCATATTCTCCGATAAAATTTGTCATTCACTTCCGACCACAAGACAATCATTTATATGGTCTAAGCATGTAAACTAATCACACTTTAAAGCTATTTACGTTTCGAAACATATAACATGCATAAACCGAAAATAACGATAAATTACACGAAAATTCAGATTTGGAGGTCCGTTACTACTCAGAATGGTCGGGAAATCACGGAGGAAGACTTGAGAAGTCAGCACGAACAAATTGTCTGGCGTGTGTGGGCCACACACCGCTCATCCAGGCTGCGCGTGGGCCTCACGCGCCACTACACAAGGCGCACGTGAGTGCCACGCGCCGGCCGGAGTCCAAATTTTCTGGCAGCCAAGCGTTCATCTCCCCCTCCCGATTCCAATGCCGCTGACGGTTTGTCAATCAGAGTTTCGGATCAATGGAAAATCAAGAAAAACCACTAAAAATTTCTTACCGGGATTTCTACGAAAATAAGGAGTCTCTCGAGATGAAACCACCGTCAAGATAATCCTTTCGTCGAGATCTACATTTTCCCTAAAAGACCCGATCGATAACGGATCCAAATTGGACAGATCGGGGGACTTTTTCTCTTTTCTCTCTTTTTTCTTTCTCTCTCTCTCTCTGTTTCTCACGCAATGGTTGCTGCTAATTTGTGAAAAGGGAATGAAAAGTAAAATTATATACTATAAGGCAATTATCAAATGTCTCCCTAAACTTATCATTTTTTTTTTATTTTGAAATCTAATTTTTGTAAACTAACCAATCCAGTCCTAAAGTTCCAACATACCAAATTAATAATTTGAAGTATGGGTAAAAATAATTTCGGGGTGTTACACCTTGTTCTGCTTTCCAGCCATGCAATGTTCACACTTCTGTAAGTGTGAATTCTTCAACCCGGGAAGAACATTCTGTCGGCGCAGTACTTCCATCCCCGTTTGACTCATATGACCGAGCTTTTTATGCCATAACTCGGCTGTCTCATTACTATTGACTGTATTTATGCTACTATTGGAAAGTTTAGCGTGCATCAAATACAGTGTTGAGTCTTTCTTATCTCGTGCCATCACCATTGATCCTTTAGTGAGCTGCCATGTGCCGTCACTAAAGGTGCTGCAGAAGCCTTCATCATCCATCTTGCCTGTTGAGATCATATTTAACCGGATATCTGGGATGTGCTTGACTTCCTTCAACACTAGTCTTGTCCCGTTGTTTATTTCAAGGCAGATGTCTCCAATACCGATGGCTTTGGAATGGTCGTCATTCCCCATCCTTACAGCACCGTAGTCACCTGGTGTGTAAGATGAAAAGAAGTCTCTGCGAGATGTGGCGAGTATGGAGGCGCCACTATCTATCACCCAAATGATCTCGTGGCTGGCAAGATTTAGATAATGAGGAATTCTTTGGAGGTTTTTTCAGTGGTGGAAGTAACAACTCTTTCTTGATTAGAGTCATTATCTCTTATGTTATTGTCTCTGGACTGCTCGTTCTTCAATTTGTAGCAATCACTCTTCATATGACCTTTCTTTTTATAATGGTAACATTCTATATCTCTTGTTCTTGATTTACCTCGGTTCTTATTTGATCTATCTGGGCCTCGACTTTTACTCCTCCCTTTTTTGTTGTTTTTCTCAGTCACTAAAGCTTCTGAGGTTGAGGCTGATGCCGTTCCTTGCATTCTCGTCATATTTTCTTCCTCGAAGATTCTGGTTTTTGCCATCTCCAGTGTGACTCTCCCATCTGAGGCTGAATTTATCACCATAGATCTAAACGTTTCCCAAGATTTTACTAACGTATTTAGAAGTATTAAGCCATTTACCTCATCACCGAAATCTATGTCCAATCCAGATAATTCTTTCATGGTGCCGAGGAAATCATTGATATGGTCCGCCACAGCTGTACCTTCATCGTTTTTCTGTTGGGGTTGGTGCTCAGAGCGCCATTCCGGACCGTATTTATGTCTGATTCATGAATATAAACAATCCCATTTTCCATAATATTACTTATTTATGGTTGCACCTCTTGTTTTTATATACGTATTCGATCTGATTACGATTAGATTGAAACTAAATGTGGTTTAGTGATATGTATATATTAGACAAAGGCCTGATATATAATGCAGTACACAGTTACAAAGTTAGTTTGTAATTGATATTGGGAAGTGTCACTGTTAAATGTATATTATCAAACATAGTTCCTGGTCAAGATTTACTAACACGGGTCGGTTAGTCAAATCCGTTGAGACCAGTACATGTCGTATATCGAGACTTGGTCCAATGGTTTATCCCAATGAACCATGAGTCTGGGGAGACTCGTATAGACGTGTAAGTGTTTATAGTGAATAAACACTGAACGACTCACCGAAGATTCTTAATAGATGGTACACCAACGTCAATAAGAATCTTCTCGGGTTGAGTAGCACTTGTGATTCTTAGACTTGAGATGCCATTGTGGGCACATGAGACATCTTCTACACTTAGATGGCAGTCACGTCACCGATCTATTTAGATCAGACCTCCGCTTTTTCGTTGGGTGTAGATAGATCCTCAGGGTGTCCTGTGAGTACGAGATAAGATCCGTCAGTTCTGTGTATCAGAGCATAGGTAGTCCATATGATTAGCAATCAGATAAAACCATGG
>SKCR01003341.1:0-86366 GCA_019454045.1 Zanthoxylum bungeanum | reverse complement strand
CGGCAGAAACTGATTGTGAGTTTGATTCGGTTGAATTTTAAAAACCGGTATATAAAAAATCGATCAAAAGTAGTGAAACCAGTGAACTAGTCCGACCAATTATAACAACAAAATAATATATATATATATATATATATATATATATATATATATATATATATTTTATAATTTTTAATTAATTATTTATAACATCCGCATTTTTTTTTTGCGTAAAAGCGGTTATTAATTGTTGGATTCAATGCAACTCAAGTCCAAACTACTACCAATTAGGGGATAATGTTAACAATTGTAAGATGTGAGGAGTAGTGGATACTTGAACTTTGCACATGTGCAAGTACAAATCAATATTAATTCTGAAAAATTTCTAATGTAAATAGACCGTCAGATTTGCTTCAAAATGTTATAAAATAAGAGATAAAATGAAGAAAATAATACCTTATAAAGCTGCAAGTTTTTATTTTTATTGATTTTAGAATGAAAATTATATAAGATTTGCTATATATTTATAGAGATAGGGTTTAGGTTAATATCATTATCCCTAATCAATGTGGGATAAGCTAAAACATAAAATAAAGTGTAGGGGACCATCTAATTTACAACACTCCCCCTTGGGACCCATCACTTTAATTTTACAATAATTGATCTAACACTGCCTCATTAAAACCTTGCCAGTAAAACCCAATGGGACAAAAACCTGGTCGAAGGAAAAAGAGTACAATGCGCTTTAATCCAACAATATTTCTTGATGTCAATGATTATGCTCCCCCTGATGAAATATTATCAGGATAATTTGCTCAGTCGGCGCATGCCAATGCTATATACAAGCTTCTCAAATGTTGATGTAGGTAAAGCTTTAGTAAATAAGTCAGCAAAATTATCGGTTGATCTTATTTGCTTGACATCAATTTGCTTGCTCTGCTGGAGCTCATGAGTATAAAAGAATTTAGGTGAGATGTGCTTGGTTCTGTCTCCCTTGATGTACCTTCCTCTAATTTGTGCAATACATGCAGCATTATCTTCATATATAACTGTTGGAATATCTGTGGCAGAATTTAAGTTGCATGTGCTCTGAATGTGATGTATAAGTGACCTTAACCATATACATTCCCTGCATGCTTCATGTAATGCAAGTATCTGTGAGTGATTGGATGAGGTAGCAACAAAAGACTGTTTTGTAGATCGCCATGAAATTGTTGTATTATTATAGGTAAAAACATACCCTGTTTGTGAACGTGCCTTATGAGGGTCAGAGAGATACCCTGCATCAGCATAACCAACAATGTCTGGATTTTGTGTTAGCTCATTTGAATAAAACAATCCAAAGTCTTTAGTGCCGTGAAGATAACGAAAGATATGTTTGACACAATTCCAATGTCTTCGAGTTGGTGCAGAACTAAATCTTGCCAATAAATTAACAGAAAATACAATATTTGGTCTTGTGCATTGAGCTACATACAGCAAGGCACCAATTACACTAAGATATGGTACTTCTGGACCAAATATCTCTTCATTATCTTCTTTAGGACGAAATTGATCATTTTTAGGATCGAGAGATCAGACTACCATTGGAGTACTTAATGAATGAGCATTATCCATGTTGAAACGTTTGAGCATTTTTTCAATATATGCAGACTGATGGATAAATACTCCGTTAGTTTTATGCTCAATCTGCAAGCCGAGACAATATTTCATTTTTCCCAAGTCTTTCATCTCAAATTCTCTTTTCAAATATTCAGCAGTTTTAGAAGCTCTTCAGGAGTTCCAATTAAGTTCATATCATCAACATATACTGCTATAATGGCAAATCCAATCTCGGACTTTCTAATAAATACGCATGGGCAGATATGATCATTTATATATCCTTCTTTTATCAAATATTCACTCAAACGATTATACCACATGCGTCCAGATTGTTTCAATCCGTATAAAGATCGTTGTAACTTGATTGAACATAGTTTACGATCAATTGATTTATATGCTTCATGCATTTTCAATCCTTCAGAGACTTTCATGTAAATATCAGTGTCAAGTGACCCATACAAATATGCTGTCACTACGTCCATAAGACACATGTCCAATCTTTCAGAGACTGCCAAGCTAATTAAAAATCGAAACGTAATGGTATCCATCACTGGAGAATATGTATCCTCATAGTCAATACATGGTCTCTGCGAGAAACCTTGTGCAACTAGTCGCGTTTTATATCTAATGATTTCATTATGTTCATTACGTTTTCGTACAAACACCCATTTGTAACCAACGGGTTTGACATCTTCAGGTGTCTGGACTATAGGTCCAAATACTTCACGTTTGGCTAAAGAAGTCAATTATGCTTGAATTGCTTCTTTCCATTTAGGCCAATCGTGTCTTTGTCTACATTCATTGATATTTTGAGATTCAAAATCATTTGCAATTTCAGTAGCTACTATATATGAAAACACATTGTCGATGGTTATTTCATTTCGATCCCACAGTTCTCTTGTATAAGTATAATTTGTAGATTTTTCCTCATTTTTGGAATTTTGAGCCTCTTCAGGGGTTGATATCTCTTCAGGGACTATCAGTTCTTCTGGAACTGGTGATTGAGAAGATGTGGGTATAGTCATTGCTCGAGCATTATTTTCAACAGGATCTGAATCTCTCATTTTCCTCTTCCGGGGAATAGTATCTTTAGAACCAAGTGGTCTACCACGTTTTTGACGTGTAATAGATGATTCATTAGCTGCATTTACACTAGATTTTTCAATAGGAATAACCACCCGAGCTGGTGTATTAGCAGCTGGTATATGAGACTTGGTTACTTTTGCAGCATCTGTAAATGCATCTGGTAATTGATTTACAATTTGTTGCAAATGGATTATCCTTTGCACTTCATTTTCACATTGGCTTGTGCGAGGATCTAAGTGAGACATGGTAGGAACTTTCCAAGAAAGTTCATGCCTTGCTTCTGGAGGCTTTTTCTTTTCTCCTAATGGTGGAAAAATTGTCTCATCAAAATGACAATCCGCGAAACGTGCGGTAAATAGATCACTCGTTAAAGGTTCCAATTATCTGATAATGGAAGGTGAATTAAAACCAATATATATCCTCAACCGACATTGAGGTCCCATCTTTGTACGTTGTGGGGGTGAAATTGGAACATATACAGCACAACCAAAAGTGCGTAGATGAGAAATATCTGGTTGGTGACCAAGAACAAGTTGTATTGGAGAATATTGATGATAAGCTGTGGGTCTAAGGCGAATTAATGCAGCTGCATGTAGTATAGCATGACCCCATGTAGAAATTGGTAATTGAGATTGTAACAATAAAGTTCGTGCAATTACCTGAATTCGCTTGATCAATGATTCTGCCAATCCATTTTGTGTATGTACATGTGGAACTTGATGTTCAACATCGATTCCAACTTATGTACAGTAGTCATCAAATGTCTTGGATGTAAATTCACCAGCATTATCTAATTGTATGGTTTTGATTGTATAATCTGGGAATTGTGCCTTTAATCTAATCATCAGGGCAAGTAGCTTGGCAAATGCAATGTTACGTGTGGATAACAAACAAACATGTGACCACCATGCAGATGCATCAATCAAAACCATAAAGTAACGGAAAGGTCCACTTTGTGGATGAATTGGTCCACAAATGTCTCCTTGAATCCTTTGTAAGAATGATGGGGATTCAAGGGCAATCTTAGATGGAGATGGGCGTATCACAAGTTTGCCTTGTGAGCAATCAGTGCAATTGATCTCATTTGTCAATAGAATCTTCTAGTTCTTTAATTTATGCCTATTGGAATTTTCAATTATTCTACGCATCATCGTAGCTCCTGGATGACCAAGACGATTATGCCATAACATAAACATATTTGGATTATTGAACTTCTGGTTCATCACTACATGACTTTCTATTGCATTTATGATTATATAATACAATCTAGATGAGAAAGCCTGAAGTTTTTCCAATATATATTTCTTACCTGAGATATTTTTGGTAATACATATATATTCTATTTTTTTTTCATCTAAAGTTTCAATATGATACCCATTTCTGCGAATATCTTTGAAACTTAGCAGATTTCTACTAGACCTACCTGAATATAAAGCATTTTCAATGTATAATTTTGTTCCACTTACTAATAAGATTATGGCTCTTCCAGAGCCTTCAATTAGGTCTACAGGACCAGATATAGTGTTTACCTTTCCTTCACGTAATTGTACGTCCAAGAAATATTTTCTATCTCGAAGGATAGTGTGTGTGGTTGCACTATCAGCCAAGCATATATCCCCACATTTATTTTCCAAAATAGATAATTTATTTGTAGGATCCATATCCTTGTAAACAAAATTCATATTAGAAATCAAGTAAAAGTTATGAAATAGAGTACACCTGATGTGATAAAAATTATTCAAATAAAATTGTAATAAGATGCGAAATAAAATTCAATATGCCTAAACCATTCATAAAATAAATTTAAAATTTAGTCACGATGGACATTTCCATCGCCAATCAGGTGATCAATCCTTCCCTCTGGGTCCTCGAAGAAATCAGAGACATCAAGATGAGTGAGATCTACTGGATCTAAATCATTGATAAAATTAGCTTCAATCTCCTTTCCTTTCCTTTTCTTCATAGCCTTTGATTTATCCTGCAGGGATGTTTGATTTCCTTGGCTTATGGTGCTTTCGAGGCCCATTGCTCGCAAATGCATTTTGGCATCCAAAACCCAGGAGATATAGTTCTTCCGGAAACTTCGAGTGCAGGAATTTGCATGTTTATGAGACTTGACATTTTCAAGATTCCTTGTAAATAAAAAAAAAATTATAAATGTCATAATAATAAATATATTAAACAAAACTAATTGCGAAGTAAAAAAATAAAATATCATTAATATATTTAGACTTCAAGTTCATAAATATTATATTCTATATTCAGAACTTCAGGTTCTATGATAGATTTAAAACTGCAGGTTTTAATCTAATGTTGATTGAGATTAGAACTTCAGGTTCGTTAATTGTAGTGTAATTATAGAACTTCAGGTTCTGTAGATCTAGAACTGCAGGTTCTGGTATAATAATTAAAAATAATAATTTTTATTTTCTGATGTGGAGGATCCAAATTAATGGCAACCACAGAGCATACTAATAAGAACAATAAGAACATGACATAGTGATTTAGAACTGTGGGTTCTAATTTTAAGATTTAAATTGAGAACTTCAGGTTCTGATTTATTTATGTTAAAAAAAAAAAATTATGATGCATTCTACTGGATACATGTAAAATAAGACATTAAGCTTTGTCATAATATTTATAGCCGCACATTATTTTATCATCAACAAAAACGTATGAGATCCCGGAAGAATAGCCGGTTTAGCCATATTCAAATTCATCATCCTTTTAAGTGCTCAAGACTTCAGGCCTTGTGTGAATCAAACTCCACATGTGGTAAAATGACTTCCAACCTTATTATCATCATTTACATATGCATCTAATTTATCGAATGGCTTCTGGCCGTAAGATGATATGCAGCCTATGATCATGATAACACGACCAGTAAGATGGTGTAATTAATCATCATGATCTTGCTTGTTTATGATGAATGGCAAAATTCAGTCCCCTTTTTTTTTTAGCAATCAAAGCATAACAATAACGGCAAAATAACCAATAATTAACACTAAATAATATAATAAACATCAAAAAATCAAACATAGATCAACAGGACACACAATCGTTCATACAGACTCATTAGAAAAAAGAAAAAAAATATATCCTGATGGTCGCATGGATTGATCATGCTTCAGGCTTGATCATGCTGCAGGTCAATCATGAATTCAAGCTTCAGGCCTGATATAAGAATCAATTGACTTTTATGATTCAAAGCCATCAGTCTTTTGTTGTAATGATCATAGAAAAAGGCAATTGCTTGCTTAACTTTAGGTTCGGCCTTGAAAAAGGATTAAAATAAGAACAAGTCGTGCTGATAACGTGTTATAAAATAAGAGATAAAATGAAGAAAATAATACATTGTAAAGCTGCAAGCTTTTATTCTTATTGATTTTAGAATGAAAATTATATAAGATTTGCTCTATATTTATAGAGATGGGTTTAGGTTAATATCATTATCCCTAATCAATGTGGGATAAGCTAAAATATAAAATAAAGTGTAGGGGACCATCTAATTTACAACACAAAAGTCATTTTTAGATGATTTCATTTTTAATATGCAAGAAAAAGATTCCATGTCATTGACTACATTGACTCCAAGAAATATTGGCCGGGTCTAAATTCCAAACGACGTAGACTGGATCGATGCTTTATACTATTTGGGCTCTGATGGCTAAAAGGCCCACTCATTATGGGCTGCTACTTGTGATTCAAGCCCAAGCCCAATTTGTTCATAAACGAGGGCCACGTGGGGATACGAAAATCTCCATCACGTAAGAGTGTCAACATTACGAGAAAATCTTTGGTGCAATAAAAGTACCACGTTATTCATGTAACAAGCTAATCATCAATTTCCACGCATGTTAAGAAATTAAAAAACAACTAAAAAATATGTATTAAATTATACATGTCATTTTCTAATTCGATGGTGGTACCACGTCATTCATAACTTCGTTGCATCAAAGATTTACTCCAACATTACGGGACTGCGTAATATTTTGTTTTTGCCATACTTGGGTAATGAAGAAATATAATGAGTAGTCAGGTGTCAGGATTCGAACAATTATGTTCAATCACACTTTTGGTTTTAAGAATTGCAAGGACCAATTATTGTTATTGCCCCTCTCAGCAGGCCGTTGCTCAAGTTCAACTATTCTCCTTGCTCAATTTCAATTAGTTGCAAAGAGATATGGAAGAGGCTATTCAGAATTTGGAAGTGTAGAAGACACATTATTTCCATTTTTGTTTGGAATGACATGAAGAATCGTTTTATATAAGAAAACAATTAATGTCCATTGTTCCTTTTGATTCATTACTAGGGGTCACTGTTATAAACTGCCCGAGAGGAATTTGATTCTATTGATCATTATTATAAGTAAAAATATCTGATTTTGCTTTTGGTTTGATTAAGACTTAGAAATAACTTTCCTCTATGAAAGGAAGAAAGAAGAAGGAAGCTTACATGGTTGCCCAGGATAGTTGAAAAGTTTTGCCCAACAAATCCTGAAACATGAACAAACCAGTAAAACTAAACTAAAGCAATAATGTTTTACTTTTCCGAAAAATGCTGGAAGTCTATCCCTAACTGGATGTGGTGATACTTGTAACCACACTTCCCTTGCAACCATGTCAATCTTATTTTCTCACTATTTAGAGAGAGAAATGTCTCATCAATTGTCTCTATCTCATCCAGTGCTGTAATGCAATTTGTTATAGAATATCTATCATCATTTTCTTTTTCTTTTTTTTGCAATTTTTCATCTACGATCCCTATTCATACCAAAGAATTCTTAAATATGAAATTGATACACTGGGTAAATAGAATTTCAGTGCTACTGATATGAAAGCTTAACTATCAATTACCTAAACTTAATTTTCAAACCAAATGATTTTCTTAGTGAGTGCATGTGATTATCAGTTTTGCTCCTCTTCCTGCAACTGTTTAAAAAATTACTGTTCATGAACAAACCAACCAACAATGTGATTATCTCAGTAAAAATAAAATATGATAACTAACCAACATGATAAAAGACGATGCTAATCAGAATATCACACCCAATAGCGCACTAAATGCATAAATAATTCAGAAATCTTAGATGGAATTAAAACGGCAGCGTATACCCAACCGCTCAGCAGCTTTAAAACCCTTAAAAAAGAAATAACACAACAGCAGTCAGCAGCTCAATTTGATTTCAAAACTGATCGAATAAACTATTTGACTATTGGAAATTATGAGAAGATATTATGATGTACAAGCAAAAGTCCAGATGAAGTGCTAACCATTGGATAGAGAATTCAAATAGAGGGTTAAGATTCGTTAGTTAAACAGCTAGTTTTGGAGGGAAAACAAGGATAAACAAGACACGTGATTATTAGGCATTGGTTGATGAATAACTGAAATAGCAATATATGTAACAGAATACAGGATGTAGATGGAATTGTGAATTGATAATACAAACTCGTTTTTCTTTCAATTGAATAATCTCCCTTTCCATCTTCTTTTTTCTTACTCAAACTTCAGTAGTATCATTGGAGCAGTTTCCTCGCGCCAGTGGAAGAGCTTACAACAATGGCAGAAAATATAAGATCTCAGGAATTTAAGAAATGGGGACAATCTTAAGCAAATGATGAAATCCATGCTGGCAGAAAACAATAAGAAGACTGATGAATCCTTGAAAGAAACCAAAGATTCCATCAAAAAAACAGAGGACACCTTAGCTGAATTGATGTTGATGATGAAGAATCTACAGCTTCCCAATCCAGCGAATGGTAACATCTCTAATCCAATTTTGATTCCACCAAATCCTAACCAAAACACTCAACCTTTTCCACCAAACTCTAACCAAAATGCACATTTTTTTCCAAACCTAATTCACAATCCACATTACCATTATCAGATGCACACAAGGTATTCGAGAATTGAATTTCCAAAATTTTATGGTGATGACTTGATTGGATGGTTATATCGAGCTGAGCAATTCTTTGAAATTGATGAAACTCCGTCTCAAATGAAGTTGAAAATAACTTCAATTCAATTGGAAGGAAAAGCACTTCAATGGCATCAGATGTTTATTAACAACAGAATGACAAGAGATTTACCTTCTTGGGAAGAATATGTGCAGGCTCTAAATGTCAGATTTGGCATCAATGTTTTTAAAGATCCTATGGCATATTTGATGAATCTCAAACAAGTAAGTACCTTGCAAGCCTATTTAGATGACTTTGATGTAATATCCCGAATTTTCATAACAATTCTAGAAAGTTTCAGATTGATGTTTAGGTCTCGGAACGAGATGATATTGGAGAATAAGAGTTTAAGCATTGAAAAATATATGAGAATATTTTAAAGTAGGATTTCGTCACATTGAGAATCGAGTAACTCGAAAGGATCAGTTACACGTATTTGCAAATATTTTTATACGGTGGAATTTTATTATTTTGGCTGTATATATATATCAAATGAACTCTGATTGAGATAATTTTCAATCTGTTGGAAATGTCTTTCGAAAACGAACAACTTTTGTGTTGAACACTTTTCTAAATTTATAATAGAAGGGCTTCAAAAATATGAATTTCTGAATAAGTACACTTTCAGGGATCTATTTACAATTTCGCAGGGACTGTTTTGTAATTTTTAGAAAATTATCTAAATATACCCACAAGTTTTCAAATTTACGAAATGGCAAGACCTATTACAAACACCCAACTCGACCCATTATGCGCGTGAGAGGGAGACGGTGGCCAACGGCCGACCAGTCGGCCACCGTTGGTCGGCTGACGACCCAAACTGGAACACTCAGCCACTCTGCATCAAGTGGTGGTCGGCGGTGGCCCAAACATCGCCGGGACGGTGAGAAACGAGGGAGAAGACGTGTGCAACCCTTTGTTCGATCCCGACTCATCGCTTCGATCCATGTGTTAAGACATTTGCTAAATCAAAACTCTTGAAACATACTACGAGATTGTGGTGTCGGTTTTACCGTAAGGCACTCGATTTCATGTAAAACGAGGCAATAACGAAACATGAATAGTGATTCTCATTCTCACAGTAGCTCCGATTCAAATTCCATTGATTATTACGCGTTCGTGGGAGCATAGAGAGTCCGCCGGTACCATTGGAATTTCGGTAAGACATCCCGGTAAAAATCTCACCATTTAGTGAAGTTAGTTTGTATTGAGATGCTTTCAATAGTGTCGTTGAGTAATGTATTGACTTTTATTAAATTGAATAAGTTAGAATGTATTGAATTTGTGTTGTTGGCAAAATTCGAGCGAAATCAGGATGAATTAGACCGATCCGATAGGTTATGCGAGTTTTCAGTAAAATTGGATTTCGCCCATGACTGATGCTTTGCTGAAAGTAATGATATATATGAGTTAATTATGATGATATAATAATGTTTAGATGGTTTCAGAAACTTTTTGAGGTCTAAGATCCTTTCGTAGTATTTTCAGAAATTTTTTCGAAAGAGTTTTTGAATACGCGAATTCGAGTATTTAAGCTAATTGGATGTTTTAGAATGGTATATTATGATATATTATGAGTATTAGAAATATTTCAGAAGAAAACATGAAAGATCCGAAAGGTTATGGACCCGTTTGTAATATTTCCGGACTTTTCGGGGGATTTTCGAGTTTTAGATCGGAAAGTGAATTTGATGTTATGGATTTGTAGTCTATGATGTTTTAAGTGTAATGAAACTGAAATCGCTGGAATCAGACTTGGATTAAGTGTTTGAGGAAGGTCCGAAAGTTTGTTATAGCTAAGTTGAGAATTTCGCAAAACTGCAATTCTAATCGCATTTCGCAATTTTTTTGACAGATTTGATTAGGATCAGGAGTGCTCGCAAGACCATGTAAGTATTAAACTAGATGAGTACTTGATGTACTGTTTGATTTTCTCTAATATATATATTTTTGTGTGTGTGTATGTGTATGTTTACATATAGATATGTTAATATAAACATTCTGAGGTCTATATATGATATGATGATATTGTATTTCGATGTACGAGTTATTTTCAATAGTTGGTGGATACACACACACACACACACACTTATATATGCCGATATGACTGTATTTTGAACAAGCATGTAATTTAATATTGATCGGCGTGATCACACACGTATAACGCAAGCGCACATATCGTTCAAGTAGTATAAAATGTATCGATCCCACGAGGACTTAATATATAAGATATTAATTTATGAAGCCAAATGTTTACGAGTATCTAATAGATTGGTTGTTTGATTGGATTGTGACTTTACACTAAAACAAGTAAATAAAATAGTGTGAAAGTGAATTAAAGGTAAAATCAATATTATTAAATTATCTAGGGTTGTGACTCCTTCCAATATCTTTTAAAGATGAAGTGGTTATCTCATGTTTGTGCAATATATTGGTTTACTAACCTGGAACACGAAATTATGCAAAAGCCTATGTCGATAGTCAGATGCAAATACCCAGTGTAACCCAATTAATCATATGTCTATGTTAGCCAAGTTATCTGAATTCATTAAGATTAAGTTCCAATTGTGGTTACCCCCGTCCGACAGATATATGTCTATCCTGGAAGGAAATCTATTAAGGGTTATCTATCCTTAAGGAAGATCGTGGGCTATTAAGTCTAAGGTTAAAACCTAAAATTCATTCGTCAAGTTTATTTTAAATTTACCACATCAATCTTATTAATGACCAGTTAACAAGAAGCATTAAGCTTAAGACTTAATAAATAAGCCTTTATATTACCCAAGACATGAAATAACCCCTTATAAACCGGTGATATTGGAATTCATCACACCGAAGATAATATGTTTAGTTACAAAACATACTTAGGATTACTAAACACTTAAATAAACAAAACATCATAAAAAATAACTTGGAGATAAATAAAAGTAAAATTACAATAATGAAAGAAAATACTGGGGTTAGATGATCCACTTTTAATATTTCAAAATTAGAAATCTCCCTTATTGTCAATGTTTACAGATTAATTAATTATATTTAACCAGACCATAAAGGCGGAAATTCCATTTGTCTCAATTAAATCCAACCGACCATATAGGCGGTAACAATGTTATTACCTAAATCGACCATATAGGCGGAAACTACGTCTGGAATGTAAAACCGACCATATAGGCGGTAAATAAGGTTGTCACCTAAACTGGCCATATAGGCGGTAACTAATTAATCCAAATTTTAATTAAAATAAGAGAGATTACTCTAATTTATTATATTAAAAGTCTCACCTTTTCAACCCAGCAGAATGAGATTACCTGCTCATACTGTAAATGAAAACACACAAAATTTTATTAATTAAATAAAAAGAAAATACAAGAAAACTTAAATAAATACACAAGACACATTCCTTTAGGTTTTCATGGAGAAATTCCTCCAAAGAAAACATGAAAAATTTATAAAGTTTAGCTTGGTATTTATAGGCAAATCTAAAGGCTTCCATTAATTTCTCCACCAATTGCTCCACCAAACATGACACCAAACATGGCACCAAATCCTCCACCAAGCATGCAAGCATGTTTGGTGGAAGTTTGACAATTTTCAATTTTTATTTTATTTATTTTATTTATTTTATTTTGAAAATGACTTTAATAATTACACATAACACACTTCCGGATATTTTATCTATTTCGGTCATGGAAACTTCAGAATTCAAAATTATTATGAACTTCAAAGTTGTAGATCTTTGAGTCATCTTTAATATGGAACTTGAATCACACCTCAATCCGATATGGAGTTAAAAGTTATGGCCAAAATACGATAATTGCGCAAAGTTGGAATTTCTGAATTCGTACTTCGTTAGAACACCATTTCAAGTTTCCAATCTCAAAAATCAAAATGTCAAGTCCATTTTTTGCCCTTATTTGTTCCACATTTCGTTCTGATTGATTCATTAAGTCCCGATTTTATTTTATCTGTAAAATAAACTAAAACACTCAAAACATTCATAAAACCCAAGAAACTATACAAAATATTAGGTCAAAAGAGTGAGAAATAGTGATATATTTACCAGTCATCAAATACTATCGTTTTGTAAATTATGAGTTATTTGTCAATGAATGATGGATTTGATATGTGTTGTGTGATGTGCTTGACATGTGGATAAATACTCTTATTTGTCTATTTTGAAAAAAATATTCTAAGAAGTTTGTTTTTGAAGAATTTTTTCTTTTGAATGAAATGTATTTGATTTCACTTTTGATGCAATATGATATGTTTCTGCCATGATGTGCATACTACGTTTTATTTGTTTTATGTTTTTGAAACCACCATGGTGTATGTAAAGGGTCTTGTCCAGTTGTAATGGACTGACCTGTTACCCTATGTCGACATGATCCTGTTTCAGACAATGTCTGATATGTACGCACGAACCAGACATTGGACTCTTGATATTTTCCTCCAGCTAACTTGGTTCATGGACGCCTGATATGGTTTTATAATGACATTGATTTTGAAATTTGATTTTGTTCACACAAATCAATTTTATGATATATTATGGAAATCTTATTTTATAATTTTTCTGAAAAAGCATTTTGAAAAGGTTGTTCACAAAAGATTCGCTATTGAACGAGATATATATGTGACACATTGGATTTCACTAATAAAATGATATGTTTTCTCTATAGTGCGTACTATGTTTTATTTGTTTTAATGACTTTCACCATGTCGTGGTGCCTGTATAGGATTTGTCCATCTGAAAATGGTTGACTCATTACCCTCTGTCGATAAGGTCATAATCATGTACATTGCCCGGTCTATGCGTGTGACTTGGATAGTGAACGCCTAATTAGTTTTGATGATTTTAGTTTTTGAACTTGATTTAAATATTTGGAAATTTTTATTTTTAGAAAGATTTATTTTGAATAAGTTGGGTTTTAAACCGGTTACCATATATTTTAGCTCTTGATGATGAGTGAGATTGACTGTATGGAATATGCATTATGTTTTCTATTTCTGATCATTGATAGTATTGACTGTATGGAATCTGTATTATGTTTTTTATTTATGATAATTGATAGTATTGAATGTGTGGAATCTGTATTATGTTTTCCATTTTTGAAAATGAATAGTATTGACGGTGTGAAATCTATATTATGTTTTTCGTTTCTGATGATAGATAATACTGACTGTGTCATTTTTGTATTGGTAATGTGTGTGTGTGTTTAGTTTGGTTGGTGATTTGGTTCGTGTCATAATAATTTTGGTTAAGGTGTCCGTTCAGATAAAATTCATCTCATACCTATTCTAAAATATGTAATGAGACACGTACGAGCTTTGTTTGATCACGTCGGTATACAGTTTGCGTATGTTTTGGATGTTTCTCTCGTGCATTTCGAATATATATATATATATTCGTAATCAGTGTGTTATTAACGATTATGGTACGATTGTTACGTAGAAGATTTAAAAACTTGTATAAGTTATATTTATGAGTTTTTATATGTTTGTATGTAATTTGGGTTTTGAACGTTCGAAGAGTTTTGCGTATAAAGTTTCGGATTCATATCAGGTATGCCTTATGAACTCGTTTTTTTAGATCGGTATATATATGTAATTTCAGAGGACTTTGTATATGGAGAGTATAAAGAATAATGCAGAGATTGACAAATTTTCAGTATAATATGTTAAAGATTTTCTAACAACTTATATTTATATGATTATATATATATATATAGACACATTATTATAAGGTTTATCATCGTCTTTAATGGTATGAGTGTGGTTACTTATTAAGTTTTATAACCCACACCACAATAGTTTGTTGGTTTTGCAGGTTGACAACCAGATCGGTCAGCCATTCAAGTTTTGGAAAAGCATGCTCGACGAGATGGATCACTCAAGATGTAGTCAATCACTCTAGAGTCTTAGGGAAATGTTAAAGAAGTCTAGAAGTTTTGTTGGTTGTGTTTTGAGTCATGCAATGCACGTTGTTTTATGTATGTAAATAAAAGTTTTGATTTGTATGTATGATTATGAACGAAACCCTGAAATATTGATGTTGAGAATTGATATATCTTAGGTTTGGACCAGAGGTCCTTTTTGCATATCTGATGTTTATTACAGGTCATTCTGGTGCTAGACTGTATTATAGGTTGTTAAATTTTAGGGTACGTCATGTCTGTTTTTCGTTAAAATGAGGCTCAGAGAGATATATTATTCATATCTCCTACCGGTGGCATCATGCTTCATGTGGGATGTTACATTAGATGTGGCAATTGAGTAGAGTAACTTTGAGTGATCAATATGCTATAAGTTGTTTTATTAGTAGGCTGAAATCTAAACTTCAAAGGTTAGTTCAAATCTTCAATCCCTAAAACCTTCACCAAGCTTATCCCATTGCCAGTCGCAAGGTCAATATTTGCAAAATTATGTGCAATTATATAAAAACACTATTAAACCAAACACATTTCCAAACAAAACCATATACCCTCTCACCTATAATTCCAATAGCAAACCTCTCTACCTATCTTAAGTTTTACTCTGAAAAACAATCACTTCCAACAACAAACCAACCCGACCGTCACTTTACCACCAATAGTAAAAAAAAAACCTATATACCAAGAAACAATCATCAATTGAAGTTGAGTGATGCTGAGCTAGATGAAAAAATGAAGGCTTGTGTTTTTGGTGTAATGTGAAATTTTTTCTCGGATAAGTGTCAAAATAAAAGGCTTCATATGATTACCTACAAGAAGTCACTGAAGAAGAATTCTTAAAGAACAAAGATTCCCAAGAAAATTCTAACAAAGAATATACTTCTGGAGATGTACCACAAGTCTCTATATTTGTTTTATGGGGGCAATGATCTTGTTATTCAACTCAAACAATGTGAGTTATCGGCAAGTATAAGAATAAATCTATACACATTTTGATTGATACTAGAAGTACGCATAAACTTTTAGATGCCAATGTTGCTAAGGCCATGAGGTGTCGACTTATTTTTGTCAATATGGTCAAAGTAGAGGCTGCTGGAGGGAATGAACTACAGTGCACAACAATCTGTCAATAATTTGAGTGGGAAATACAAGGGATTCCTTTCAAAATGATTTTTATATCATAACACTTGAAGCTACTAAAATAGTATTAGATGTCCAGTGGATGGCTACATTGGGTGACATTACTTGGAACCTCAATAACTATGTGAATGTTCTTAAATACTTGTCTGTATGATTTTATTTTTATTTATGTTTTAAAAGTCCTCCAGGCATGTTTTTGAATTCATTTGACTACTTGACCATTTTTCTAGTATTTGAATCAGTTTTATTTTGTGTTATATACTTAAAAGTCATTGACCCCGTTTTCGGGTAATGACAATAATACAAACTCATTTTTCTCTCAATTGCATACTCTATTGAAGACGGTAAAAGTGTGATCTTAAGTGAAATATGAGAAAAGTCATGGGCTATTACCTGTTGTAATTGGGACTTGCTCGAGAATCCAAGTACCAACGGTTATATGGGTTGTGCTTCCTCGTGTCTAATGATGATTCGTCCTGCAAATGTGGACAAAAACTTTTTAATTAGAGTCTTTCTCCCTCATCTCAACTCTCAATGATTTGCAATAAAGGTTTATGTTTGTAATTAATGATCTTTCTTTCTTCCAACCGAACCCATATTACTACGAGGTTAATGATATTTATATGATGAATGTTGTTGAGGTGTCACCTCTCAATTGACACCTATCCACTTTCATGATGCGCACATGGCATATGACATGCTCTAATACAAAATTAAGTGTATTAACATTTTGTAATTATGTATGTCAAATTATATTTTCATATCAAAGTGAGTGAGTTGTCATTAAAGCCCAATATCTAATGAGGAATTCAACATTGGTACGGAGATCGAAGTGGATCTGAAGTGGTCTTCCGGACTCTAGAATATGATAGATACACCTCGGAGGGTCACTGTAGGAGTGAAGCAGGGTTTACCGCTATGCCTATGATGCTCGGCGACCACGACACTATTGGGCTCGCAGCCCGTAGAGAGTACGGTGTAGCCCACGAGGGACTAAACCGGAGAATAAAGGAGTCACCACCCAGTGTGAACTAGGAAAAGATTTAAGGCCACACTCACCCCTCGCAAGGGAAGATCTCAAACCGTTGGGTTCGAAATGGTCCCTTAATTATGCCAGTATAATGGACGGGTTCACACAATGGTATAGCCAAGTCTTAATGCAATTCATACATAAAAGTGAATAAAAATGTAATAACATACCCAAAAAAATAATAATCATAATAACACGATTCCAAAGGCATATTAAATTAAGAAGTACGAGATGCAATAACGAAAAATCAATCAAAAGCGGGAAAAGCATCAATAAATAAATAGTAAGCAAAAAGAGGGGTTAATGACGCATGTATGAATATTTCCCGAGTGGCACGTGGAGTTATATCCCAAGTACAAGCCGCACTACCGTCCATTCAGATTCGGCTATAGAATTTACGTCTGGGTTTCCATCCGATATACTGCAAGGGATAATAACACACATAAATATTAATGCAATGTAAATAAAAAAATAGGCATGAAATAATATAATAATGCATATGCGGATAATCACCAACATGAACAAATAAAATAAAGGCGAAATAAAAAAAAAAGATAAATAATAAACTAAATGTGAAATAATAAAATAACGATGAATAAATAAATAAATAACAGATAAATAACGGAATGCCAAAGAAAGAAAAATAATGTGACCAGAAATTTGGCCGTCTTTGATGTAGGACTTCGCATACCCGGCTGGACGTATTTCACGTCCAGCCAGGCATGCAGCGTTCGAAACTATAAAATGAATATGGTAAAGGGTGCCCTCAGGTTTTACCTTTTAAGTTGCTTTCTTAGAAGTGCGTTAAGCTATCGCCGGAAGGATCGCTGGTTCACTGTTTCTGGTTCACTGTTTGCTATTTTTTGCTGCTGTTTTACTATTTATGGTTGCTATTTTTTGCTTGCTGTTTCAGTTTCTGCTCACTATTTTTTTGGCTGCTGTTTGCTATTTTTGGGCTGCTGTTTTGGTTGTTTTTGGGATTCTATTTTTGCTATTTTTGGCTGATGTTTTGGTTGTTTTTGGGCTGCTGTTTTGCTATTTTTTGGTTGTTTTTACTGGCTGTTTCGGTTACTATTTTCACAATTATTTGGATGTTTTTATTGGCTGTTTCTCATGCTGTTTTTGGTTCTGGTTTCACGGTTTTTTCAGTTGTTTGGTTGGTTGTTGGATTTTGTTGTTGTTGTTTTTTCGGTAATGAGCTGTTTTTCTTGGTTTCGATTTTTGGTTTTTTGGTTTCACTGTTGTTTTGTTGTTTTCGGTGTTTGTTTTTGGTGTTTGGTTTTGGTAATGCTGCTTTGGTGTTTGTTGTTTTGTGGTGGCTGTTTGGTTATTTGTCTCTTGGCCGATTGTTTTTTTTTTTTATCTTTGTTTTTTGTGATTTTTGTTCACTCCCAAGCCTTAGAAGAAGAAGAAGAAGAAGAGAAGCCTCCAAGGGTTTTTTGGTTTCGTGTCTAGCCGTCCAAAGCCTCCCCACTTTGATGATTTGGTCTATCTTTTATAATGATTTGGAGGGTTCTCTAAACAAGGAAACAAACCATGTTTATTTTGGAAATTTATTTTGGGAAAGAATCTTATAAATTTTGTGGTGAGGTGATTTCAAATCTTGTTAATTGGAAAGGATGAGATTTCACATCTTGTTAAATTGGAAAGTATTGATGACGGAATTTGCACATGTAAATTTCATAGGATTTTCTTTTTTTTTTAGGCGTGCATGGTGTCTTCTTGGGCTACATGGGCCGATTGTGTGGGTTGCAGGGTAATGGGCCGGTTGCAGGTGTTTGGGGCTTGTCCGAGGATAAGGTTTGAAACAGTGGCTAAGCGAATCCGAGGCTGGCTAGTGAGTCCGAATCCAATGATGTGCTAATTTTGGAGGTTTTCCTTCCTTCCGGCATTCGTTTTTCGCAACTTCTGCACCTTTCCAAGTAGTGCCTCCATACGATGCTCATATTCGGGCTTATGCAAAAATACAGTGTCTACAGTCACCCCCACTTTGATGGGGTTTGTGCAGTGTACGACAATGACAACCCTATCAAAGTCATGCATGCATTTTTGCTTACCTGGTTCGTCGGTCGTTGCCGGACTTACCTGTTGTTTCGCTACTTTTGTGAGGTGCTTCGATCTCTGGGATTTCTTCCCGAATTGAGTAGAGTTGATGGCGAGGTGCTTCAACCCCTAGGCTTCATTCCCGAACCATGTTGGGTGTGAGATGCTTCGATCTCTGGGCTTTATTCCCGAACTGTGTTGAGTTGATGGCGAGGTGCTTCGACCCCTGGGCTTTATTCCTGAACTATGATGGGTGTGAGATGTTTCGATCTCTGGGCTTTATTCCCGAATTGTGCTGAGTTGATGGCGATGTGCTTCGACCCCTGGGCTTCTTTCTCGAACCATGCTGGGTGTGAGATGCTTCGATCTCCGAGCTTTATTCGCGAACTGTGCTGAGTTGATGGCGAGGTGCTTCGACCCCTGGGCTTTATTCCCGAACCATGTTGTGTGTGAGATGCTTCGATCTCTGGGCTTTATTCCATAACTGTACTGAGTTGATGGCGATGTGCTTTGACCCATGGGCTTTATTCCTGAACCATGATGGGTGTGAGATGCTTCGATCTCTGGGATTTCTTCTCGAACTGAGTTGAGTTGATGGCAAGGTGCTTCGACCCATGGGCTTTATTCCCGAATCATGCCGGGTGTGAGATGCTTCAATCTCTGGGCTTTATTCCCGAACTGTGCTGAGTTGATGGCGAGGTGTTTCGACCTTTGGGCTTTATTCCCGAACCATGCTGGGTGTGAGATGCTTCGATCTCTGGGTTTTATTCCCTAACTGTGCTGAGTTGATGGCGAGGTGCTTCGACCCATGGGCTTTATTCCCGAACCATGCTGGGTGTGAGATGCTTCGATCTTTGGGATTTATTCCCAAACTAATGGCGAGGTTCTTCGACCTCTGGGCTTCATTCTCGAACCGTGTTGGGTGTGAGATGCTTCGATCTCTGAGGCACTTCGACCTCTGGGATTTATTCTCGAACTGACGACGAGGTGCTTCGACCTCTGGGCTTCAATCCCGAACCGTGCTGGGTGTGAGATGTTTCGATCTTAGAGGCGCTTCGACCTCTGTGATTCATTCCCGAATTGAATGGGTGATGGCGTTTTGGTCCATTTGCGTGACTTTTCGATCCACTGGGGAGTTTTTCCATGATGATGAGGTGCTTCGACCTCTAAGATTCATTCCCAAATTATTGATGACGTGGGCCTCGATCCTGGGATTCATTCCTAAAACTGTCGATAATGTAGGCCTCGACCCTGGGATTCATTCCCAAAACTGTTGATAATGTGGGCCTCGCCCTTTAGGATTCATTCCTGAACTGTCGATAATGTGGGCCTCGACCCTGGGATTCATTCCCAAAACTGTTGATAATGTGGGCCTCGACCCTATGATTCATTCTGAGGTTCCTCTATTCCTCTCCATTCTTGGAGTTGTCTGTCCTCGCCGCTTTTTCCTCAAAACCTGCAAATACAAAATAAAAATTGTGTGTAAGCAACATGTATGCATGTATGTATGGATGCATTCCCTATTCCGATGGGTTTTCTTTATCCTATTGGCTTGATGTCATATTTGGTTGGGCATTCCTTGCGCTAGAGGGTTTTCTTCACTCCTTTAGGAATCCTTTTGGCATTTGGTGCCCTTTGCCTATGAAAAGCTTTGGGCGCCCCCTTGGCATGCTTACAGTTTCCTCTTGTCAATTCTTCTCCGGTGATTGTTCAATTCTCTTTGGTCTCATGGCTCAAGATCATGTTGTGTCCCTTATTTGCGAGGTGGTAGACTGGTCATCCTCGGACCTGGTGTAGACACTTGCATTTTTGCATGAAAGCCCGATGATGAGCCTCGTTTGGAGGCACTACCCGATAAGTTGCGGAAGTTGCGGGAAACGGACGTCGGAAGGGAAAATTTAAAAATAAGTACATCCTCAGATTTAATTCGTTTGTTTTGCCTCGGGTTCGCTTGATTAATCTCTGTTTTAACTATTAGCCTCGACCCAAAATCCCCGCAACCCACACCAAGCCACACGTCCAAGCCCAAAGAACCAAGCCACACGCCCAAGGCCCACCAAATCCCATCCAAAAATATTCAACACAGTAAACACATGTCACAAATCAAATTAAATCTCATTCCTAAATAAATCCATTTCCTAATCTAAATAAATCACCTACCAAATTAAAGAAATTCCCCCACCAAAAATACAAATATTCTTTCCCTAAATTAAACACACCCATATTTGCTTGATTTATTCCCTTTTCAAGCCATGCACACACAAGGAAACCCTAGAATGCACCATTATGAAAAGAGACCTAAACCAACCCTAATAGTTTCTTAGCCCTTGGCTCTTTCACTCCTCACGACATCACCTAAACAATAAACCCTACTATCTCTTTTTCCACTGTTGAATACGCCACACGCTCTCTCCCTAGAACCAAAAACAATAATCACATAACCCTCTCGGCATTCAACAAACCTTCACGCAGACCACAAACACAGTTGACACAAATAAACAACCACCCTGCCTAATGCACAATAGCCATCAACAAAGACACACAACCTCCACGCTCCTCACACACAGCCCTTCAACAGCAACATCTCTCGGCACCTTCAGAAACAACAAACAAACGCACTCACAATTTTCTAAACTCAACCGACAGCCCATCATCAACGTGAATAGCTCCCTTTAACACACTCAGCAGCACAACAGCCTATTACGCCCTTCAACAGCCACGTTAACACCCTCCCAATCACCGAACCAAATTCACCAAGCCAAATAGCCGAGACATCAACCACAAAATCCAGCCCCAGAAAAGTCCCTTAATTCACCAAAAATACCCCAAAACCGAGTCCAAAATAGTGGCAAAATAATACCCCAAAATAGTCCACAAAACCAACCAAACAGCGAGCAAAACAACGAGCAAAACAACAAGGAAAAATAGTAGAAAAATAGCGAAGAAAACAGTGGAAATAGCAGTCCAAAGTAGTGGCAAACCAGAAAAATAACGGAGCATTAACCCTTCCGGCGATGACGTAATGCACTTCCGAGGAGCATCTTAAAAGGTAAGACCTGAGGGCCCCCTTTTTATTATTTATCTTTTCAGTTACTATTTGTCGATCAGTCGCATGTATCATTGTGTTTTACGTATGGTTTCATTTGTGTTGGGTTGATGGTTGAGTGTTATCCCTTACGGTATATCGGATGGAAACCAAGACGTAAATTTCGTAGTCGAATCTGAATGGACGGTAGTGCGGTCTGTACTTGTGATACAATTCCATGTACCGCTTGAGGAGCTTTCAAGCACGTGTTTCATTTTGGTATTTAATTTCGTGTTTATTGTTCCGCCTTTTATTTTCTATGTATTTTTTCCTTGTTCATGCATTGTTGTTTGATGCGCATGAGCTAATTACGTTGGTTTAAAGGTCCTCTATTTGAGGGAGAAAAAAGCCTAAAAGGCTACCTTTACCACAATATTTTGTCGCGCCCTTTTTAGTCCGTTATTTACTTTTCGCATATTATTTCTGTGTTTGTTCATGCATTGTTGCTTAATGCGCATGGGCTAATCACGTTGGATTAAAGGTCCTCCATTTGAGGGAAAAGCCAAAAGGCTACATTTACCATATGTTTTGTCGCGCCGGACGAAGTATACTCGATTGAATGTGAAATACATTCAATCGGTCATACGAGGTCCCACATGGATGTTGGCCTTGGTCGCATATCTTTTACTATTCCGTTATTTTCTTTTCGCATGTTATTTATTTATGTATTGTTAATCTAGTGCGCATGAGCTAATCACGTTGGATTAAAGGTCCTCCATTTGATGGGAAAGCCAAAAGGCTACATTTACCACATGTTTTACCGCGCCGGACGAAGTACGTTTGATTGAACGTGTGATATGTTCAATCGGGCATACGAGGTCCCATATTATTACTTTGTTTATTCATGTATTGTTACTTGATGCGCATGGGCTAATCATGTGAGTTAAAGGTCATCTATTCGAGGGAAATGCCTAAAGGCTACCTTTACAGCGATGTTTTACTACGCCGGACGAAGTACGTTTGATTAAATGTGAGATACGTTCAATCGCGCATACGAGGTCCCATATTATTACTTTGTTTATTCATGCATTGTTACTTGATGCGCATGGGTTAATCATATGGGTTAAAGGTCCTCTATTCGAGGGAAACGCCTAAAGGCTACCTTTGCCATGATGTTTTACCGCGCCGGACGAAGTACGTTTGATTGAACATGAGATACGTTCAATCGGGCCTACGAGGTCCTATATAGATGTCGACCGCGGTCACATCTCGTTCATCATCATGTTACTTACCTTTTGCATACTATTGACTTCGTTATTCGTCTTTGTTTTGGTCGTTGTTTCACATTTTTCATTTTCGCATTCACGTCATTTTTATGTTTGAGTGCTTGTTATCTTTTGCGGTATAACGGATGGAAACCCAGACGTAAATTCCATAGCCGAATCCGAATGGATAGTAGTGCGGTCTGTACTTGGGATACAATTCCACGTACCGCTTGAGAAACATTCATGCATGTGTTTGTGTCATATGGATACCACTTTGGTAATCTCGTTCGAACGCGTTTACGAATGCTACACGAACATTTGCATTCTGCCTCAGTCCGTTCGAACACATTTATAAACGCTACTCGAATGCGCACGCATTTTGTTTTATCATGCATTAGGTCTTATCCTGTTCGAATGTGTTTCCGAACCCTATACGAATGTGAACATTCTGTCTCATTTCCGTTCAAATGTGTTTCCGAACGCTATTCGAACGTGCATGTATTCTGTTTTACCATGCATCAGACCTTATCCCGTTCGAACGCGTTTTCAAACGCTATACGAACGTGAACATTCTGTTTACCGTTCGAACGCATTTCCGAACGCTGGACGAATGCACATACAGTGAACAGACCTCCATTCATCATATCTTATGCATGTTTGCTTCTTCGGTCATTTCGTTTGCATTACATATCTAATTACCCGCTTTTATTATTAATGCTTTTATAATTATTATTAGTTACGCTATTGCGCTTCATTGTTTAATATGTCTATGGAATTACGCATTTATCTTCCTTTTTATTTATTTACGTTTATGGGTGTACAATGTGTGTTGATTACATTATCTTGCATGTGTCGCATAAGACTTGGTTATACAATTGCATAAATCCTTTCATTACAATTGGCATAAGTAAGTGACCATTCCGAACCCAACGGTTTGAGGTCTTCCCTTGCGAGGGGTGAGTGCGGCCTTAAATCATTTCCCAGTTCACACTGGGTGGCTACTCCTTCATTCTCCGTTTAGTCCCCCCGGGCTACTTCGTACTCCCGACCGGGTCGCGATCCCGGATAGCGTTGCCAACCTCCGTGGCCGTGTCCACAGTCTGGTGACTCCACTGGGGATAGAGAATCGACCCCAAAATAATGTCTTGTAATGTTTGTTATTTTTTCTTTAGTTAACCTTGTCTACAAGTGGGTTGGGACCAAGGGGTTAATAAAACTTTCCAAACTAAAGTTGATTTAACCAAAGGTATTATTAGAGTTAGATAATGATTTGGTGTCTTCCTTCACTCACTACCTTTTTATAGCCAAAAGGAAAATCTGTGAAGACATCTAGATAATCATTTACTCGAAGCTTACCTTAGAGTATATTTAAAGTGATGGACTAATTTGGAGGATCTATTGTTTATTTCTGTCACCAAGGCGATAAGAGCTTAAGAGGTAATGGTATTTAAGAGAGTTCACTCCACCATCCCTCTGGGAAATTTTCAATAGAGGAATCCATTTGACAGTTATTCATGTATCGTGAAGTCATTTTCGTTCGAAGCGGCGGATCTTTATATGGTATCATCACTCGTTGGCACATACCTTAGGGTATAAAAAAGGTGCGCTTACTTAGTCGCTCGAACCCTTGAGTAATGAGACCTAGTTGTGGGCAATCCTTCACCGGAGGGAGCCTTTATCTATACTCCTATAAACCCACATGTGAACCATAGTTGTATGACCTATAGAAGCTACCCTTTCATGCTTGTGTTTGGGACCATCACCATTTGGATTCAGTTGGACTTTTTGTCATGAGATGTGAACTTGTTGGGCCATTTAAACTGGGACGAGTTTGTGTCTTATGACAATTGGGCCAAAAGCTTCTAAAATTCCGATGGGCCACTTTGTGTTTGGGCCCTCTATCATTTGAAGTGGTTTAGCTACGTTATTGCAAAAGTGTAAATCTGTTGGGCCTTTTTCAACTGGGATAAATTTACACCTCGCAATAATGTGATTGAATGCTTTGAAATGATAATGGGCCAACTTGTATGAAAACCTTGATGGGTTTAGAAATTCCAAACATGATCCAAATATGCTAGAAGCATGAGTTTGATATCCGCGCTGGCTTTCATCCAGAAAGGATACGCCTTAATACGACATATTTGTATACTTTTGGACGCTTCTAAGTTCATCCCCATGAACACGGTTGCCGCAAGCCCAATTCGTCGTTTCTAGACAATGGCATGACCTCATAATCGGCTTAGTCCATGTTGTAAATGGGCGGTCTTTGTCTTTTACCGATGGAAAGGGACAAAAGCAGCCAAAGTTCACCCCGTAGCATAGGAGAGAGCGATTTTGTGTACCTTGCATCGGTGCATAGAATAAGCCATATCTAGAACCAAAAATAGGCTTACCACGAGTGTGGGAGAAATAAGGTCGGAAGGATATATTCTGTTTGATTACCTTACGCGTTTTATATATTTCATGCATCGCACGCATACATGTACCATGTTAACTCGTAGTTTTAAAAGCCGCCATAGATTTCCGTTGGGTTAGAGAGGAAGGAATACTCGTCAAAAGACCGTTAGCGAACATGAGTGAGTCAGATAACGATGGTTCTCGCATGGATCAGCTAGAGACTAATCTCACTAAGATTACCGAGCAGTTGCAAGTTTTGACCGCCGCTGTGGCCAATATGGCAGTGCCCCGTGCAAGAGGGGCAGAAAGCTCTGATAATGTCAGACGTGAAGAGCCTCCGAATAAGATGAGTGATGAGATCCCTATTTTTGATGATGACATGGCTGAGTATGCCGCGGGAAGGGTAGCCGGGTCTCAGGCCAAGTTGCAGAAACTCAGGGATCAGGTAGAGTCAGTTACCCGCAAGATGAAGGGTAGACATGAGGATTTACTAGACTACAAGGCGATGACTTTTGAGGAGCAGTTGCCTTCTCAGTTCAAGATGCCCGACATAGCCAAGTTCAACGGAATGGGGATCCGAGGGTCCATCTTCGACAATATGTTTCTGTGATGAGTTTTGTGGGTCTGTCGAGGCGTCAGGTTAAGAAGATTTTCAGGATGTCACTTGAGGGGGCACCCGTGGTGTGGTATCACGACCTGGAGAGAAAAGTCAAGGGTGATTGGAGGGCATTGGCGGAGGCCTTTCTGAATCAGTATGTCACGGATTTGGAGATCAACTTGTCGCTTCGCGACTTGGAGAATACCAAACAGAAGCCGGAGGAGAGCTTCAAGGATTATGTAGATCGCTGGAGGAGCCAGCTTTTGAAGATGCAGACTCGGCCCTCGGAGAAGGACCGTATCAAGATGATCATCAAGGGCACTAAGCCCTCTATTTATGGCAAGCTGAGGCGGATGACCTCTATGATTGGTGATTTTCGACAGTTGATGGAGACTGTTATGGACATTGAGGATTTAAAAGCTGAGAACAGAAAGTTATATGGCCAGAACAGAAAGACTATTGGGGGGCCTTCTGAGACTAAGCCCACTATTGCTGAGGTCGCTGCCATCAAAAATAGGCGATTCTCCGATCTTGGTAGACCACTGTCAAAGGTGTTTGAAAAGCTGAAGAGACAAGGACTCCTGAAACCCTTAGAACCTAGACCAATTCCAAACCCTGTGCCATACTACTTCGACTTAAACCTATATTGTTACTTCCATCAGCAAAAGGCCACGAAACTGACAACTGCCCCCGCCTTAGGCATGAGATCCAAGACTTCATTGACTCCCATAAAATACCCGACCCGGAAAAAGAACAACCCAACACATAGAGAAACCCCTACCTAACTATCACTTTGTCCCACCACCCACCTACATGATTAGCTCCGGCCTACCCGAAAGCTTTGTCCTCCAAACTCTCAACCACCAAGCTTCTTGTATGGGGATAGGGGATGACAGCAGTGAAGAACCATAGGCCAAAGGAGAAGGCAATGCTGCAGACGATGAAGATGTTTCCCATAGTTTATTTGATTACAATCCTGATTTTTTAATAATAAAGACATTGATTTTGCCTACTTGTTCGAGTCTTTTCCTTAATAGTTAAACATGAGTCCAATGATGAAATCGTTTGTTTTAGGGTGAAACCTTAGAAACGATAAGTTCATGATGAACTCTCACCCAATATTTTGAGTAGTTGATCTCGGCTAGACTCGCGAGCACTTAACTATAAGACCTTAACAGTGAAAGTCTGAGTAGTCGGCAAGGTGACTAGTTGAAGAGATTGCGGATCGATGAATGATCGTTCGCTTAGATGTCTATCCTGACTTGCTTGAGTTACGATGTGTGGTATGGTTGAAAACAAAAGAAAAGTATCTAAAGAAAATATATAAACCGCCTATAACCGATAAGCGTGAAGCTACCCATGGGCGAGTATTAGGACCACCATGAGGAGAAATGCTACTTTAAAGGGTAGGTGGGTAAAAAAAACGAAAGCAAAGAAAAAGAAAACCATACCACATTTTAGGGGTGTGCGCGGTTCGATTTGGTTCGGTTTTTGCTAAAAACCGAACCAAACCATATTTTACGGTTCGGATTTTTTACTTCTCAAACCAAACCATTAAATAACGGTTTGGTTCGGATTGAAATTTTTTTAAACCAGTGGTTTACGGATTGGTTCGGTTCAGTTTACGGATTATTATATTTAAAATAAATTTTCATCCACTTAAGTGAAGACAAAAAAAAACTAGTCTATTCAACAAATAGTATGAAGTGCTAGGGTGTAAGCTGTGACTCCCGGGAATACATGCACTCCATTAAGGATTGAAAAATGAGGCACAATTAATTCTTGTATTTTTTAAAAATTACCTTGAATAATGATGCTACCATCGTTCTAATTAAAAGACAAATCCAACATCTTACTTTCAAGAATAATGATGCTACCATAAAACAAAAAATTTAAGAATAAAAGTATTAACAAATAAATTGAAGAATAAAAGTATTAACAAAAAATTTAAGAATAAAAGTATTAACAAATAATTGAAGAATAAAAGTATTAACAAAAAATTTAAAAATAAAAGTATTAACATACTAATAAAAAGAAAACATAGAATAAAATTAAAAGAAAAATACAAGTTTTTTTTTTTATAAAAATATATAATTTTTTTAATTATAACGGTTCGGTTCGGTTTAACAGGTGCGGTTCGGATTAACTCTTGAACCGAACCGTAAACCGTTTAGGGTGGGCCAATCCGAACCGCAAACCGAACTGTTAGAAAAAAAACCATAAATTCGGTCCGGTTTGTGGTTTGGTTCAGGTCGGTCAGTTTTTTTGCCCACCCTTACCACATTTAGCACATAAAAGCTATTACTGAGCATAATCGAGACATCTAGGTTGGTTTGACCCATCGATCCCATTCTTTGAAATAAAATCATTGAGTTGGCTTACCTAAGGATCAAGCTGTAAAAGAACCTGGGCACACACACACTTTTAGTCTGGTTCAGATCATTTATTCAAACGCTCGGATTTGAGTTGCATCGAGTACTTTGAAGGTTCTCTGGTTTTTCACATTGTGCATCCTTTGAGGGCAATAATATGTATAACTATGGGGACTATTTTGGTAGCCTGTTGATACGAAATGCCACACCACATAGTCCACATTGACCTAGTGCAAGCAACGAAGAGCAGAAAACTAAACCAAGTCTGGGGGCGACCAGCCTACCACCTCGCGAATGAGGGACATAATATAATCTTGAGTCATGGGACCAAAGAAAACTGAGCAATCACCAGAGAAGGATTGACAGAAGGAAACTATAAGCAGACCCATGGGGCGATCAGAGACTTTTGTAGGAAGGGGCGCCAAAGAGCACAAAGAAGTCATAACCCATCAGAATAGGAAATACACTCATACATACATGCATACACATCACATGCACGCAATTTTTTGTTTTGTTTTTGTTCGCAGGTTTTGAAGAAAAGGAAAACGCGGCAAAGACAAGCAGTTTCGGGAATGAATCCCAGGGTCGAGGCTCACACTATCAGTAGTTTCGGGAATATTCCCAGGGTTGAGGCCCACACTATTAGTAGTTTCAGGAATGAATCACAGGGTCGAGGCCCACATTACCAGCAATTTCGAGAATGAATCCCAGGGTCGAGGCCTACATTATCAGCAGTTTCGGGAATGAATCCCAGGGTCGAGGCCCACACTATTAGCAGTTTCGGGAATGAATCTCAGGGTCGAGGCCCACATTACCAACAATTTCGGGAATAAATCCCAGGGTCAAGGCCCATATTATCAGCAGTTTCGGGAATGAATCCCAGGGTTGAGGCCCATATTATCAGCAGTTTCGGGAACGAATCCCAGGGTCGAGGCCCACATTATCAGCAGTTTCGGGAATGAATCCCAGGGTCGAGGCCCACACTATCAGTAGTTTCGGGAATATTCCCAGGGTTGAGGCCCACACTATTAGTAGTTTCAGGAATGAATCCCAGGGTCGAGGCCCACATTACCAGCAATTTCGAGAATGAATCCCAGGGTCGAGGCCCACATTATCAGTAGTTTCGGGAATGAATCCCAGGGTCGAGGCCCATACTATCAGCAGTTTTGGGAATGAATCTCAGGGTCGAGGCCCACATTACCAACAATTTCGGGAATAAATCCCATGGTCGAGGCCCATATTATCAGCAATTTCGGGAATGATCCCAGGGTTGAGGCCCATATTATCAGCAGTTTCGGGAACGAATCCCAGGGTCGAGGCCCACATTATCAGCAGTTTCGGAAATGAATACCAAGGTCGAGGCCCACACTATCAGTAGTTTCGAGAATATTCCAAGGTTGAGGCCCACATTAGTAGTTTCAGGAATGAATCCCAGGATCGAGCCCACATTACCAGCAATTTCGAGAATGAATCCCAGGGCCGAGGCCCACATTATCAGCAGTTTCGGGAATGAATCCCAGGGTCGAGGCCCCAACTATCAGCAGTTTTGGGATGAACTCTCAGGGTCGAGGCCCACATTACCAACAATTTCGGGAATAATCCCAGGGTCGAGGCCCATATTATCAGCAGTTTCGGGAATGAATCCCAGGGTTGAGGCCCATATTATCAGCAGTTTCGGGAACGAATCCCAGGGTCGAGGCCGACATTATCAGCAGTTTCGGGAATGAATCCCAAGGTCGAGGCCCATGTAGGGGTTGGTGCTCAGAGCGCCAATTCCCGGTTGTATTTTTGTTAAATACTTCTGTAAAACTTATTATCAGTAATAATATATGCAGTTTCTATAATATAATCTAATCTTTTATATGGTAAAGACGTAATGACCTTATAATGATTAGTCATGGTACAGTTGCAAAAGCGTCGCAACGGACATTGAGTCGTATCATGACGTTGTCATTCTCAGACAGTTCCTGGTCAAGGTTTACACTACTTGGTCAGTATAGTAAACCCGTTGAGACCGGTACATGTCGTATACTGGAATATATGATTCCAATGGTTTCTCAATGAACCATAAGTCTTGGAGACTAGTATAGACGTGTAGGTGTTTATAGCGGATAACACTGAACGACTCACCGAAGATTCTTATGGATGGTACACCAGCGTCAATAAGAATCTTCTTGGGTTGAGTAGCACTTGTGATTCTTAGACTTGAGATGCCATTGTGGGCACATGAGACATCTTCTACACTTGACGGCAGTCACGTCACCGATCTATTTAGATCAGACCTCCGCCTGTTCGTTGGGTGTAGATAGATCCTCAGGGTGTCCTATGTGTATCAAGATAGGATCCGTCAGTTCTGTGTACCAGAGCATAGGTAGTCCATATGATTAGCAATCAGATAAAACCATGGGCCCGTGGTAAGTTTAGAAGCTAGTTCTAAACATTCTTTTTGAGATTGCTAATAGAATAGTCGACTGGATAATCCCGATAGAGATTTGACGTTTACATCTATATCTCTGGGATTTATCCGGATACCTGTGACGGAGGAATTATACATTTGCGATGACCTCGACCTGTATGGTTTAGCGAGATTATCCGTGATCGTCATAATCTACGGTGGATAGATTATGGACATGAAATTTGATTTCGTGACGGATATACCTGAACCTAGAGAGTCTCAATAATGAAACATACTCGTTGAGCACTAGAGCAACATAAATAAATAATATTGATTATTTATAAAGTCGTTTAATGGTTAAACGCAAGATACATGCTAAAGAGACTAGATAGTCATTTACTTAATTATTGTGTATTTACATTTAATACTTGATTAATTTAAATACACATTAATTAATAGTCAAAATGAGTTATTTGACTTATTTCCTAAATGAATATATGTTTTTAATATTTAATGTAAATATTATACATATATTTAATATATTTGTATTTGATTAATTAATTAATTATTTAATTGTTAAATGATTAAATTAATTAAAATATAAATATCTTATGTTAGGATATTAAAGTAAATGACATTAGTTGCCTTTGTTGACTTAAATAAATATCTAATAAAGGTTTTTAGATATTTATGCAAGTTGATTTAATGATAATGCAAATGAAATTGAAATTACAATTTTGTGAATTTGGTGTGCAAATTTCGGCCAAGGTGCAAATGTTGGCCATATAATTGTTTTTTCATTTTCATTTCACTAACCTAATACACTTTACAAAAACAAGTTCCATTGAAGAAAGACAAAGAAAGAAAGTGAAGGAGAAAAGAAAAACCTAAAGAAAAGCTTGGATTTTGTAAGTTTCTTAAACTTACTATTAGAAAGGAATTTGTTCCTTATGATCTAGGCTATCTCTCATGAGTTTCTAAGTTATTCTTTTCTTTATTTCTTGTGGTTTTTGATGATGGAAATTTGTTTAAAAGTGTGAGCATGTATGATGAACAAAAAGTTAACTAGTGTAGTTATATGTATTCTTTTAAGGTTTATGAAACCATGTTGCTATTCTAGAGTTGTTGACCCACTCTTAAATGACCTAGATTTGATCTTGAGTTGTTTCATTGTGTTGAGACTTGAATTAGATGAAAGATTGATGATTGAAACATTTGATTTAATGTAAATGGCCTAATTTGCCAATTTGTGAAATTGAAAAATTAGGGTTTATAACCTATTCCAAATTTGGGGGTTTTGAGATATGTTGAGCATTTGGGTGTGTATATGATGCATGCAAAGTTTCATGTTGATTGGATTTCATTTAGATGAGTTTTGAGACATGAAATGACCAAATGGTCAATTTGCCCCCAAATGGAGCTCACGGCATTTTGTAGAAATTTGGGGATTTTGTGGCTTTTGGTGTTTTGATGTTTTGAACATGCTAAGTTCATCTTAGAAATGATTTAGAATCATTCAAAATTGATTGGATCAATTTCGGACTAAAATGGACAAAATACCATATAAGGGTAATTTGGTAATTTCACTTGAATTTGATTCATTTGAAATTTTATTTCATTATTTGATTATTGGGTAATTAAATAAATGTGTTTATTTATTTAATCCAAGAAAAAGTTTTGAAATCTGAAAATCGGATTTTCACCGCTTCCGCTGCGTTACCGGATTCACCCCTAAATAACCCCTTCAAAATGGTATCAGAGCAGTCTGATTCTAGGCCACTTAAAATGCTTAGCCTACATTGAATCAATGTTAATCATGTTTTCTTGATTTATGCATGCTTATTAGGAACTAATTTGATTAGATTTAGGGTGTATGACACTTAGCGGAAAATCCCTAATAATAAGGTTTAAATGTAATTTGTATTTGATGCATGTTATATGGTCCGTCTTGTCAATACGGTTTATGAATACTTCTTTGTGACTACATCCGAGACCGTGCCTCTGCTGTGAGGGTGTAGCCGATAAAGATTTATTTATACCGGATGTATCTGATACTAGATAAATTCAAGTAAAAGCGGAATTCTGAACGTGCCCTAGCTGTCAGGATTACGTAAGTAACTTGAGTTTATCATTGACGAGTATTACCTTGGTACGTCTCCTTGTGGGCCTGCCTTCGCAGCGACAACGAGAAACGGCCAGGACCGGATACTTAGGAGTCACTGTTGAGTGATTGACAAATGAGTTGTCTACCTGATGAATATACGTAGGCGAGACCGTGCCTCTGCTGTGAGCTGAAATATATTCACGGGATCCACCTTTCACTATTTATATTTAATTTAATTATTAAATATTTGTATTCTGTTTTGGGATTACAGTATTGCATGATTTAGTGGGAGGGGCATATTAGATTAAAAATCCATGATCTAGTTTATGCTTTTGATATTATATGAAACTGCTTAATTTCTGCTAACCGTTTTTCGTGATCTATATGATAGATTTGCGATGGCGGGTCAATCCACAAACCAGTTTGCGCGTATGTTAGATGCGAACAAACTAAAAGGCGCTGAGAACTTTACAGACTGGGAATTGGATTTGAGGATTGTCCTCGATTCCGAAAAGTTGGGTTATGTTCTTGAGGGTCCTTTACCCCTTGCAGTGGGTGAGGATGCTTCGGAGGAGGAACGCCAAGTTTTTGAAGCTTGGAAGATGATGATTTAAGGGTTAAATCATACATCCTTAGTTCGCTCTCTCCGAAACTCAAGCAACAATACTATGGAACATCAGATTCCTATAGTATGATAACGCGATTAAGACAATCGTTCGAGAACCAGGAACAGGTTATTGTTCACAAGGTCGCCATGGAACTGTTCCATGCGCGTCTGGATGAGGGGCAAAGTGTTAGCCCACATGTTCTTCAAATGATCGATTTGATCGATCAATTGAGGCAACATAATCTCATCCTGAATGACATTCTCGGTAGGAGTGTCATTCTTGGTTCTCTGCCAGCTTCATTCCGCCAGTTTGTGATGTACTTCAACATGCACGGGACAGTCTGCACCTACCAGGAGCTACATAGGATGTTGCTCACGGCAGAAGAGGATCTGAAGAAGGGAGTACCGACTCGCCCACCTAGATCTACTTCTCTGTCTGCTTCTTCCCAAGGAATGTCCAAGGGAAAGAAGAAGAAAGGGAAGAAGAAGAAGGCCTTCGGTCCTCCACAGCAGGCGAAGATAGCCAAGCCCAAAAGGGCTTCTGAAGACAAATGCCACCACTGCGGCAAGGTCGGGCACTGGAAGAGGAACTGTCCAGATTACATTGCCCAGATGAGGAGAGACAGAGCATCTACATCAGGTACTTTTATTTTTCCAGTTATTGATTTATCTTTGGCTTGTGAAGCCGTTACATCCAGCTGGATTTTAGATTCTGCTTGTCCCATTCACATTTGCAATTCGTTGCAGGTGCTGAAGGAAAGTAGGAGGCTGAAGCCAGGGGAGATGCAGTTGCGGTTCGGGAGTGGAGACTCTTTGGATGCAGTTGCAGTGGGAGTATGCGAGATCTCATTGCCGAATGGGACACTTTTGTTAATGACTGTCATTTTGTACCGGGATGTGTCGCTAATATTATATCACTTTTTGTACTTGATACAGAAGGCTTTTGTTGATATTAAGAATAGTTCTTTGTATTTATATGATAGAAATAATATTCAGATCCTTAGTTGTCCAAACCAGCATGGTCATTATACATTGCAAACTTCAAAAGATATATTAAATACTGGAGTTAATAAACGTAGATTACCTGTAATTAATAATACTGAACTTTGGCATATGAGACTTGGTCACATTGGCGTTAAACGCCTTACCCAATTGGTTAGGAATGGTTTGATATCAGATCTTACCATTGAATCCTATCCAACTTGTGAATCCTGTATTCAGGGTAAAATGACCAAGGCCCCATTTTCTGGTGTTGGACACCGTGCCACTAACTTACTGGAACTCGTACATTCTGATGTATGTGGTCCACTAAGTCAAACTGCTCACAGTGGTTATTCATACTTCGTTACCTTTACCGATGATTTGTCACGGTACGGTTATGTCTATTTGATGCGACATAAATCGGAAACCTTTGAAAAGTTCAAAGAGTTCCGAAATGAAGTAGAAAAACAAACTGGTAAATATATTAAATGCCTTCGATCAGATCGAGGCGGCGAATATATGAGTGGTGAGTTCATGGATTATATGAAGGAGAATGGGATTCTCGCTCAATATACTCCTCCAGGTACACCACAGCACAATGGTGTATCTGAGAGGAGAAATCGGACTTTATTGGATATGGTCCGATCGATGTTGAGTTTCACAGATTTGCCCTATTACTTATGGGGTTACTGTCTCTTAACAGCCGCACATCTTTTGAATAAGATTCCTTCAAAGGCTGTTCCTACGACACCGTATGAGATATGGTTCGGTAGGAGACCGAATCTTAATTATATTAAGGTTTGGGGTTGTCCTGCCTATGTCAGGGTGACTCAGCAAAGTAAGCTTTCGCCTCGAGGGCAAAAGTTTAGGTTTGTTGGATATCCCTCAAATACGAGGGGATATCTGTTCTATGATACCGAGCATCGAAATGTCTTCGTAGCTCGCTTCGCAAAATTTCTAGAAGTAGAATTTTTGTCAGAAGGTAGTGATCATAGAAGGGTTGAACTTGATGAAGTCCAACCTGAAAACAACGAACCAACGGAGGAACCTGAAGTTCAAGTAGATGAAGGACCTTCAACACACACACTCCGTAGGTCGGAAAGGGTATCTAGACCTCCTGAACGCTTGTATTTGATACAAGAAAAGAGTCTGGATGTTCTCTTAGTTGAAGAGACCGATCCTTTCACCTATAGAGAATCGATGTTGGACATCGACTCCGTGAAATGGCAAAGTGCCATGAAATCCGAGATAGATTCAATGCATGAAAATCAAGTTTGGGACTTGATTCCGCTTCCCGAAGGAATTGTTCCTATCGGTTGTAAATGGGTTTACAAAAGGAAGCGCGGGCCTGACGGTAAGGTTGAAACTTACAAGGCCCGACTGGTAGCAAAAGGTTACACGCAGCGACCTGGCGTCGACTACGATGAAACTTTTTCGCCGGTAGCAATGCTTAAGTCTATCCGGATTTTGCTTTCTATAGCTGCGTATCATGACTACGAGATTTGGCAAATGGATGTCAAAACGGCTTTTCTAAATGGGTTTCTTGATGAAGAAATCTATATGGAACAGCCGGAAGGTTTCACATCCAGCCAAACCTCGGGTATGTTTGTAAGCTTAAGAAGTCCATTTATGGACTTAAACAAGCTTCACGAAGTTGGAATCTTCGATTCGACGAGATTATCAGATCGTCTGGTTTTCTTAAGAATTCGGAAGAATCCTGTGTGTATCAGAAGGCCAGTGGGAGCATGGTCGTATTTTTAGTCCTGTATGTTGATGACATCCTAATCATTGGGAATGATTTAGGTATGTTACAAAGCGTTAAAGCATATCTCTGTAAGAATTTCTCCATGAAGGACCTGGGAGAAGCTTCCTATGTTTTAGGGATAAAACTCTATCGAGATAGACAAAGGAGGCTGATTGGGTTATCCCAATCAACGTACATAGATAAGATCTTGGAACGGTATAGTTTTGGTAACTGTAAGACAGCAAACATACCGTTCAGACATGGGATTCATCTTTCTAAGAAGATGTGTCCACAAACAGAAGATGAGAAGGTTAGAATGTCTAACCAACCTTATGCTTCGTGTTTGGGTAGCATAATGTATGCCATGTTATGTACGAGGCCTGATATCAGTTTCGCTGTTAGCGTAACTAGTCGATATCAGTCCAATCCAGGTAATGACCATTGGATGGCCATTAAACATATCCTAAAGTATCTTAAAGGTACTAAGGATAAGTTGATTATTATGGAGGAAACGAACTGCAGGTTAACGGGTATACAGACTCCGATTTTCAATCGGATCCCGATGATAGAAAGTCTACATCTGGATTTGTCTTTACCCTTAACGGAGGTGCAGTATGTTGGAAGAGTTCCAAACAGGGATCTACAGCTGATTCCACCACTGAGGCGGAATATATTGCAGCTTCTGAAGCCGCAAAAGAGGCTGTGTGGATAAAGAACTTTATCACAGAATTGGGAGTTGTCCCAAGTATCGAGAATGCGATTCCGTTATACTGTGATAATACTGGAGCCATTGCGCAAGCAAAGGAACCGAGGGCGCATCAGAAGTCGAAGCATGTGGAACGCAAGTACCACATCATTCGAGAGATCGTGTCGCGAGGGGATATTGTCGTGTGCAAGGTACCGAGTGAAGACAACGTAGCAGACCCGCTGACGAAGGCCATACCTCCGAAGTTATTTGATAAACACGTGGAGTCGATGGGTATTAGATACAATCGATATTGGCACTAGAGCAAGTGGGAGATTTTGTAGGGGTTGGTGCTCAGAGCGCCAATTCCCGGTTGTATTTTTGTTAAATACTTCTGTAAAACATTATTATTAGTAATAATATATGCAGTTTCTATAATATAATCTATCTTTTATATGGTAAAGACGTAATGACCTTAGAATGATTAGTCATGGTACAGTTGCAAAAGCGTCGCAACGGACATTGAGTCGTATCATGACGTTGTCATTCTCAGACAGTTCCTGGTCAAGGTTTACACTACTTGGTCAGTATAGTAAACCCGTTGAGACCGGTACATGTCGTATACTGGAATATATGATTCCAATGGTTTCTCAATGAACCATAAGTCTTGGAGACTAGTATAGACGTGTAGGTGTTTATAGCGGATAAACACTGAACGACTCACCGAAGATTCTTAATGGATGGTACACCAGCGTCAATAAGAATCTTCTTGGGTTGAGTAGCACTTGTGATTCTTAGACTTGAGATGCCATTGTGGGCACATGAGACATCTTCTACACTTAGATGGCAGTCACGTCACCGATCTATTTAGATCAGACCTCCGCCTGTTCGTTGGGTGTAGATAGATCCTCAGGGTGTCCTATGTGTATCAAGATAGGATCCGTCAGTTCTGTGTACCAGAGCATAGGTAGTCCATATGATTAGCAATCAGATAAAACCATGGGCCCGTGGTAAGTTTAGAAGCTAGTTCTAAACATTCTTTTTGAGATTGCTAATAGAATAGTCGACTGGATAATCCCGATAGAGATTTGACGTTTATATCTATATCTCTGGGATTTATCCGGATACCTGTGACGGAGGAATTATACATTTGCGATGACCTCGACCTGTATGGTTTAGCGAGATTATCCGTGATCGTCATAATCTACGGGTGGATAGATTATGGACATGAAATTTGATTTCGTGACGGATATACCTGAACCTAGAGAGTCTCAATAATGAAACATACTCGTTGAGCACTAGAGCAACATAAATAAATAATATTGATTATTTATAAAGTCGTTTAATGGTTAAACGCAAGATACATGCTAAAGACACTAGATAGTCATTTACTTAATTATTGTGTATTTACATTTAATACTTGATTAATTTAAATACACATTAATTAATAGTCAAAATGAGTTATTTGACTTATTTCCTAAATGAATATATGTTTTTAATATTTAATGTAAATATTATACATATATTTAATATATTTGTATTTGATTAATTAATTAATTATTTAATTGTTAAATGATTAAATTAATTAAAATATAAATATTTTGTTAGGATAATTAAAGTAAATGACATTAGTTGCTTTGTTGACTTAAATAAATATCTAATAAAGGTTTTTAGATATTTATGCAAGTTGATTTAATGATAATGCAAATGAAATTGAAATTACAATTTGTTGAATTTGGTGTGCAAATTCGGCCAAGGTGCAAATGTTGTACATATAAATTGTTTTTTCATTTTCATTTCACTAACCTAATACACTTTACCAAAAACAAAGTTCCATTGAAGAAAGACAAAGAAAGAAAGTGAAGGAGAAAAAAAGAAAAACCAAAGAAAAGCTTGGATTTTGTAAGTTTCTTAAACTTACTATTAGAAAGGAATTTGTTCCTTAGGATCTAGGCTATCTCTCATGAGTTTCTTAAGTTACTTTTCTTTATTTCTTGTGGTTTTTGATGATGGAAATTTGTTTAAAAGTGTTGAGCATGTATGATGAACAAAAGTGTAACTATGTAGTTATATGTATTCTTTTAAGGTTTATGAAACCATGTTGCTATTCTAGAGTTGTTGACCCACTCTTAAATGACCTAGATTTGATCTTGAGTTGTTTCATTGTGTTGAGACTTGAATTAGTGAAAGATTGATGATTGAAACATTTGATTTAATGTAAATGGCCTAATTTGCCCAATTTGTGGAAATTGAAAAATTAGGGTTTATAACTATTTCAAAATTTGGGGGTTTTGAGATATGTTGAGCATTTGGGTGTGTATATGATGCATGCAAAGTTTCATGTTGATTGGATTTCATTTAGATGAGTTTTGAGACATGAAATGACCAAATGGTCAATTTGCCCCCAAATGGAGCTCACGGCATTTGTAGGAAATTTGGGGATTTTGTGGCTTTTGGTGTTTTGATGTTTTGAACATGCTAAGTTCATCTTAGAAATGATTTAGAATCATTCAAAATTGATTGGATCAATTTCGGACTAAAATGGACAAAATACCATATAAGGGTAATTTGGTAATTTCACTTGAATTTGATTCATTTGAAATTTTATTTCATTATTTGATTATTGGGTAATTAAATAAATGTGTTTATTTATTTAATCCAAGAAAAAGTTTTGAAAAATCTGAAAATCGGATTTTCACCGCTTCCGCTGCGTTACCGGATTCACCCCTAAATAACCCCTTCAAAATGGTATCAGAGCAAGTCTGATTCTAGGCCACTTAAAATGCTAGCCTCATTGAATCAATGTTTAATCATGTTTTCTTGATTTATGCATGCTTATTAGGAACTAATTTGATTAGATTTAGGGTGTATGACACTTAGCGGAAAATCCCTAATAATAAGGTTTAAATGTAATTTGTATTTGATGCATGTTATATGGTCCGTCTTGTCAATACGGTTTATGAATACTTCTTTGTGACTACATCCGAGACCGTGCCTCTGCTGTGAGGGTGTAGCCGATAAGATTTATTTATACCGGATGTATATCTGATACTAGATAAATTCAAGTAAAAGCGGAATTCTGAACGTGCCCTAGCTGTCAGGATTACGTAAGTAACTTGAGTTTATCATTGACGAGTATTACCTTGGTACGTCTCCTTGTGGGCCTGCCTTCGCAGCGACAACGAGAAACGGCCAGGACCGGATACTTAGGAGTCACTGTTGAGTGATTGACAAATGAGTTGTCTACCTGATGAATATACGTAGGCGAGACCGTGCCTCTGCTGTGAGCTGAAATATATTCACGGGATCCACCTTTCACTATTTATATTTAATTTAATTATTAAATATTTGTATTCTGTTTTGGGATTACAGTATTGCATGATTTAGTGGGAGGGGCATATTAGATTAAAAATCCATGATCTAGTTTATGCTTTTGATATTATATGAAACTGCTTAATTTCTGCTAACCGTTTTTCGTGATCTATATGATAGATTTGCGATGGCGGGTCAATCCACAAACCAGTTTGCGCGTATGTTAGATGCGAACAAACTAAAAGGCGCTGAGAACTTTACAGACTGGGAATTGGATTTGAGGATTGTCCTCGATTCCGAAAAGTTGGGTTATGTTCTTGAGGGTCCTTTACCCCTTGCAGTGGGTGAGGATGCTTCAGAGGAGGAACGCCAAGTTTTTGAAGCTTGGAAGAATGATGATTTAAGAGTTAAATCATACATCCTTAGTTCGCTCTCTCCGAAACTCAAGCAACAATACTATGGAACATCAGATTCCTATAGTATGATAACGCGATTAAGACAATCGTTCGAGAACCAGGAACAGGTTATTGTTCACAAGGTCGCCATGGAACTGTTCCATGCGCGTCTGGATGAGGGGCAAAGTGTTAGCCCACATGTTCTTCAAATGATGATTGAAACATTTGATTTATTGAAATGGCCTAATTTGCCCAATTTGTGGAAATTGAAAAATTAGGGTTTATAACCTATTCAAAATTTGGGGCTTTTGAGATTGTTGAGCATTTGGGTGTGTATATGATACATGCAAAGTTTCTGTTGATTGGATTTCATTTAGATGAGTTTTGAGACATGAAATGACCAAATGGTCAATTTGCCCTCCAAATGGAGCTCACGGCATTTGTAAGGAAATTTGGGGATTTTGTGGCGTTTTTGGTGTTTTGATGTTTTGAACATGCTAAGTTCATCTTAGAAATGATTTAGAATCATTCAAAAATTGATTGGATCAATTTCGGACTAAATTGGACAAAATACCATATAAGGGTAATTTGGTAATTTCACTTGAATTTGATTCATTTGAAATTTTAT
Organism: Zanthoxylum bungeanum; assembly: GCA_019454045.1. Classification (NCBI taxonomy): domain Eukaryota; kingdom Viridiplantae; phylum Streptophyta; class Magnoliopsida; order Sapindales; family Rutaceae; genus Zanthoxylum; species Zanthoxylum bungeanum. The sequence continues at coordinate 45,090 of SKCR01003341.1, read as the reverse complement.
TTCATTATTTGATTATTGGGTAATTAAATAAATGTGTTTATTTATTTAATCCAAGAAAAAGTTTTGAAATCTGAAAATCGGATTTTCACCGCTTCCGCTGCGTTACCGGATTCACCCCTAAATAACCCCTTCGGCCCACACTATCAGTAGTTTCGGAAATGAATCCCAGGGTTGAGGCCCACACTATCAGTAGTTTCGATAATGAATCCCAGGGTCGAGGCCCATATTACCAGAAATTTCGGGAACAAATCCCAGGGTCGAGGCCCACATTATCAACAGTTTCGGGAATGAATCCCAGGGTCGAGGCCCATATTATCAATAGTTTTGAGAATGAATCCCAGGGTCGAGGCCCACATTCTCAGCAGTTTCGGGAATGAATCCCAGGGTCGAGACCCACATTATCAGCAGTTTCGGTAATGAATCCCAGGGTCGAGGCCCACATTATCAACTCAAATTGGGAATGAATCCAAGAGATCACAGCATCTTACAGGGATGAACCTTAGGGGTCGCAACACCCCACCACCATCAACTCAGTTTGAAGTATCTCAGAACAACATGCAAATCAAGTAACAGCTGGCGAGCCAGGTAAGTAAAAATGCATGCATGACTTTGATAAGATTGTCATTGTCACACACTACACAAGCCCATCAAAGTGGGGGCGACTGTAGACACTTGTATTTTTGCATGAAAGCCCGATGATGAGCCTCGTTTAGAGGCACTACCCGATAAGTTGCGGGAAACAGACGTCGGAAAGGAAAATTCAAAAATAAGTACATCCTCAGATTTAATTCGTTTGTTTAGCCTCGGGTTCGCTCGATTAATCTCTGTTTTAATTATTAGACTCGACCCAAAATCCCCGCAACCCACACCAAGCCATACGCCCAAGCCCAAAGAACCAAGCCACACGCCCAAGCCCACCAAAAAACCAAGCCACACATCCAAGGCCCACCAAATCCCATCCAAAAATATTCAACACATTAAACACATGTCACAAATCAAATTAAATCTCATTCCTAAATAAATCCATTTCCTAATCTAAATAAATCACCTACTAAATTAAAGAAATTCCCCCACCAAAAATACAAATATTATTTTCCTAAATTAAACACACCATATTTGCTTGATTTATTCCATTTTCAAGCCATGCACACACAAGGAAACCCTAGCATGCACCATTATAAAAAGAGACCTAAACCAACCCTAATGGTTCATTGGCCCTTGGCTCTCTCACTCCTCACGGCATCACCTAAACAATAAACCATACTCTCTCTTTTTCCACTCTTGAATACGCCACACGCTCTCTCCCTAGAACAAAAAACAATAATCACATAACCCTCTCGGATTCAACAAACCTTCACGCAGACCACAAACACAGCTGACATAAATAAACAACCACCCTGCCTAACTCACACTAGCCATCCACAAAGACACACAACCCTCACGCTCCTCACACACAGCCCTTCAACAGCAACATCTTTTGGCACCTTCAGAAACAACAAACAAACGCACTCATAATTTTCTAAACTTAACCTACAGCCTATCATCAACGTGAATAGCTGCCTTCAACACACTCAGCAGCACATCAACCTATTACGCCCTTCAACAGCCACATTAACACCCTCTCACTCACCAAACCAAATTCACCAAGCCAAATAGCCGAGACATTAACCACAAAAGCCAGCCCCAGAACAATCCCTTATTTCACCAAAAATATCCCAAAACCGAGTCCAAAATAGTGGCCAAATAATACCCCAAAACAGTCCACAAAACCAACCAAACAACAAGCAAAACAGTAGAAAAATAGCGAAGAAAATAGCGGAAATGGCAGTCCAAAGCAGTGGCAAAACAGAAAAATAATGGAGCATTAACCCTTCCGGCGATGACGTAACGCACTTCAGAGGAGCATCTTAAAAGGTAAGACCTGATGGCCCCTTTTTATTATTTATCTTTTCAGTTACTCTTTGTCGATCATTCGCATGCATCATTGTGTTTTACATATGGTTTCATTTGTGTTGGGTTGATGGTTGAGTGCTATCCCTTGCGGTATATCGGATGGAAACCCAGACATAAATTCCGTAGCCGAATCCGAATGGACGGTAGTGCGGTCTGTACTTGGGATACAACTCCACGTACCGCTTGAGGAGCTTTCAAGCATGTGTTTCATTTTGGTATTTAATTTTTTGTTTATTGTTCCGCATTTTATTTTATATGTATTTTTTTCTTGTTCATGCATTGTTGCTTGATGCGCATGGGCTAATTACGTTGGTTTAAAGGTCCTCTATTTGAGGGAGAAAAAGCCTAAAAGGCTACCTTTACCACAATATTTTGCCACGCCCTTTTTAGTCCATTATTACTTTTAATATATTATTTTTTTGTTTGTTTATGCATTGTTGCTTGATGCGCATGGGCTAATCACGTTGGATTAAATGTCCTCCATTTGAGGGAAAAGCCAAAAGGCTACCTTTACCACATGTTTTGCCGCGCTGGACGAAGTATACTCGATTGAATGTGAAATACATTCAATCGGGCATACGAGGTCCCACATAGATGTTGGCCTTGGTCGCATCTCTTTTACTATTCTGTTATTTGCTTTTCGCATGTTATTTATTTATGCATTGTTAATCTAGTGCGCATGAGCTAATCACGTTGGATTAAAGGTCCTCCATTTGAGGGAAAAGCCAAAAGGCTACCTTTACCATATGTCTTGCCTCGCCGGACAAAGTACGTTTGATTGAACGTGTGATATGTTCAATCGGGCATACGAGGTCCCATATTATTACTTTGTTTATTCATGTATTGTTACTTGATGCGCATGGGCTAATCATGTGAGTTAAAGGTCCTCTATTCGAGGGAATGCCTAAAGGCTACCTTTACCGTGATGTTTTTCCGCGCCGGATAAAGTACGTTTGATTGAACGTGAGATACATTCAATCGGGCATACGAGGTCCCATATTATTACTTTGTTTATTCATGCATTGTTACTTGATGCGCATGGGCTAATCATGTGGGTTAAAGGTCATTTATTCGAGGGAAACACCTAAAGGCTACCTTTGCCACGATATTTTGCCACGCCGGACGAAGTACGTTTGATTGAACGTGAGATACGTTCAATCGGGCCTACGAGGTCCTATATAGATGTCGACCGCAGTCACATCTCGTTCATCGTCATGTTACTTACCTTTTGCATACTATTGACTTCGCTATTCATCTTTGTTTTGGTCGTTGTTTCGCATTTTTAATTTTCACATTCGCGTCATTTTTATGTTTGAGTACTTGCTATCTCTTGCGGTATATCGGATGGAAACCCAGACGTAAATTTCGTATCCGAATACGAATGGACGGTAGTGCGGTCTGTACTTGGGATACAATTCCACGTACCGCTTGAGAAACATTCACACGTGTGTTTGTGTCATTTGGATACCACTTTGGTAATCTCATTCGAATGCGTTTACGAACGCTACACGAATGTATGCATTCTGCCTCAGTCCGTTCGAACTCGTTTATAAACGCTACTCGAACGCACACGTATTTTTTTATCATGCATCAGGTCTTATCCCGTTCGAACGTATTTCCGAACGCTATACGAACGTGAACATTCTGTCTCATTTCCGTTCGAACGCGTTTCCGAACGCTATTCGAACGCGCATGCATTCTGTTTTACCATGCATCAAACCTTATCCCGTTCGAACGCGTTTTCAAATGCTATACGAACGTGAATATTCTGTTTACCATTCGAACGTGTTTCCGAATGCTGGACGGCTTAATTTCTCAAAACGTCCAAAAAATATTAGATTCCCTTTTTTCCTCAAGCTCATCGGCTTATATAGGAATTTTAGGTGGATGTGTCAACACGTGTCCAGTGATATAATAGTTACTAGTTTGTATGATATACACATCTCGTAGTATATTTGGAACATTATGTGACACAACACCTGTCATTATGCTTGCGTAATTAATCATGCATGTTGAGATAACTGGATTGCTATTAAAATTCACTAATCTCGGGCATATATAAAATTGATATCATGCTTTATAGGGCATTCTATCCTACTCTGGGGTAATTCTAGAGTAATTTCGGTGAACTATGAGGATTTCCGATATGAAACTATTACGGAGTTGGTTTAGACTGGAGTTTATTTGGTTTGAATTCAAGACATTCCGGAGTAGTTTGACATCGGAGTGACGTTACTTCAGAGTGATGTCACTTCGGTTTCAAGTTCTAACTTTTCTGATCAAATATCGGTTTACCCCGGAGGTCTCTAGACTTCGAGGTTGAATTATTCCGGAGTCAGGTTTTTCTCCGGACCTACTTAGATTGTGGAGATGATCCCTAACTCATCATGTCTACTAGTACAATAGTACCATGACAAATATCATCTTTCTAGTAAATCTCTGTTTGCTTATATCAGTCCACTAAATAAACGTGATGAGAAAGATTTTTCTTTACGTTTGTTGACGGCTGATTTTGGTCTCAGGGGCAATATGGGAATATTACTCCCGAGACAATCCTCCATCAATAGTGAATTTGTTTGGTTATGGGGGACCAAAAGCAAACTTAGCAAAAGACAGATAAATACACCAATCGACAAAGAGATTTAACGTGGTTCGGCGGATCTTGGTCCGACCTACGTCCACGGGCACAAAAAGGATGATACTTTTATTACTCAAACACGCTTCTCAGCTCTCTCTTTTGTTTACCAGTCTCACAATAATGATCTTGATCTCCACTTTTTTACTTCCTCCCCCTATGCACACTCTACCCTTTTATTTATAATAGTGTAGAAATCATATTCCTATTTGTACAAGAATTTCCTAGTTGAAACAATTTCCTTTTCCCATAAGGATTCCTAGTCAAAACCATTCATTTTTCCCATAAGGATTCCTAATCAAAACTACCATTACTTTCTTTATCCTACTAGGACTCTGACTCACCAGTTTTCCCCATGAAAATAGGATAACTTGTCATCTTATCCGCAAGAATAGGGTGTCATCTTCTGGAGCATATCTCGCTATCTGGTCGGTCTTCATGAGGTCGGTCATAATAGTCATTTGAACTGAGAATGCTGTTGTCGATCTGATAATGGCCGGTCATCCGATCTTAAGTGGTCGGGTTACCGATCATAAGCGCTCGACCCCTAACTCATGTGGTCGGGTCGGTATTAATGATCTCGATCAACAAGGGAATTTACCCTTTTACCCATCCCGTGCTGCTTAAATATCATAGTGCTTAAAAACATCATCAACATCTATCCCCTAGTTCTCGGTAACAACGAGTTTGCGAGTTGATGCCGGGAACTATAAAAAAAGATGGTGTGCCGATAAATCTGTCGGTGGTCACTCCAGGAACCGCAGAGAAAAATGCCTTGGCTGTAAATCTGGTCATTCCTGCTACCTTCATGTGCTCAGTCAACGAGGATCCCGATATCTACCCGTGGAGAAAAAGCTTTGCCCTTATGCTGATGACGATCGACTCGGTGGGACGTAACCCGACCCCGAGCTGAAGAAAGACTTGGCTCTGAGGGAATATTACATCTCTAGTCCAAAGAAGCCGAATCGGTGGGACGTAACCCGACCCCGAGCTGAAAGAACATTTGGCTCTGGGGGAATGTCACCTCCCCATACCAATAGAGCCGACTCGGTGGGACGTAACCCGACCCTGAGTTGAAAGAACATTTGGCTCTGGGGGAATGTCACCTCCACAGACCAATAGAGCCGACTCGGTGGGACGTAACCCGACCCCGAGCTGAAAGAACATTTGGCTCTGGGGGAATGTCACATCCCCAGACCAATAGAGCCGACTCGGTGGGACGTAACCCGACCCCGAGCTGAAAGAAAGACTTGGCTCTGGGGGAATGTTACATCCCCAGTCCAAAGAAGCCGACTCGGTGGGACGTAACCCGACCCCGAGCTGAAAGAAGACTTGGTTCTGGGGGAATGTTACATCCCCAGTCCAAAGAAGCCGACTCGGTGGGACGTAACCCGATCCCGAGCTGAAAGAAAGACTTGGTTCTGGGGGAATGTTACATCCCCAGTCCAAAGAAGTCGACTCGGTGGGACGTAACCCGACCCCGAGCTGAATAAACCATAAGGCCTCGACGGAAGGAAATCTAACCCCAAGCCGAATAACCAAGCGGCCTCGGCGGAACGAAATCCAGCCCCGAGCTGAATAAACAACGGCCTCGGCGGAACGAAATCCAGCCCCGAGCCGAATAAACAAGTGGCCTCGGCGGAACGAGATCCAACCCCAAGCCGAATAACCAAGAGGCCTCGGCGGAACGAAATCCAGCCCCGAGCCGAATAAACAAGCGGCCTCGGCGGAACGAAATCCAGCCCCGAGCCGAATAAACAAGTGGCCTCGGCGGAACGAGATCCAGCCCCGATCTGAATAAACAAGTGGCCTCGGCGGAACGAAATCCAACCCCAAGCCGAAAAACCAAGCGGCCTCGACGGAACGAAATCCAGCCCCGAGCCGAATAAACAAATGGCCTCGGCAGAACGAAATCCAGCCCCGAGTCGAATAACCAAGCGGCATCGACGGAACGAAATCCAGCCCCTAGCCGAATAAACACGCGGCCTCGGCGGAACGAAATCCAGCCCCGTGGCGAAACAAACATCGATCTCGGCGGTACAAGAGCAGACCCGAGCCGGAAAGAAACATCGGTCTCGGCGGTACAAGAGCAGACCCGAGCCGGAAAGAGACATCGGTCTCGGCGGTACAAGAGCAGACCCGAGCCGGAAAGAAACATCGGTCTCGGCGGTACAAGAGCAGACCCGAGCCGGAAAGAAACATCGGTCTCGGCGGTACAAGAGCAGACCCGAGCCGGAAAGAGACATCGGTCTCGGCGGTACAAGAGCAGACCCGAGCCGGAAAGAGACATCGGTCTCGGCGGTACAAGAGCAGACCCGAGCCGGAAAGAAACATCGATCTCGGCGGTACAAGAGCAGACCCGAGCCGGAAAGAGACATCGGTCTCGGCGGTACAAGAGCAGACCCGAGCCGGAAAGAGACATCGGTCTCGGCGGTACAAGAGCAGACCCGAGCCGGAAAGAAACATCGATCTCGGCGGTACAAGAGCAGACCCGAGCCGGAAAGAAACATCGGTCTGGCGGTACAAGAGCATACCCGAGCCGTAAAACAAATATCAAAACCATTGTATAACAAACAAGCATAATCAAATGTCAACCTAAGATAGAAGATGTCTTACTTACCTTTTTGGGATCTGTTGCCTTTCTTGCAACTCTACAAGGGTCACTACAAGCAAGGCTCTTCTTAATACATCATCTTTGCACCTCAGCATTCCACGCATCCGACCAGATGACTTCCGCTATCAACTTTGGTCGACCTCAAAAACCGAATGGTCTATATACACACTGAGATAGCATTCTTTCACCAAGTCTTCCACCTGCTCCCGCAGGTCTTTGCACCCATTCGTGGCATGTCCCTTTACGTTATGGTAGATACAGTATGCCCTACTATTTTCCTCCTCAATCGGGAACCTCCTCAAATTAGGCTCGGCCAACAGACCTTTATCCTGGATTTCCCGAACTATCTGGTGAAATGCCTGACGATCGGTGATTTCCATCTTCTGCCATCGTCTTACTACGCGAGCTGCTTTTTATTGAGTTCCCCACAGACGGCGCCAACTGTTGACGGCTGATTTTGGTCTCAGGGGCAATATGAGAATATTACTCCCGAGACAATCCTCCCTCAATAGTGAATTTGTTTGGTTATGGGGGACCAAAAGCAAACTTAGCAAAAGACAGATAAATACACCAATCGACAAAGAGATTTAACGTGGTTCGGCGGATCTTGGTCCGACCTACGTCCACGGGCACAAAAAGGATGATACTTTTATTACTCAAACACGCTTCTCAGCTCTCTCTTTTGTTTACCAGTCTCACAATAATGATCTTGATCTCCACTTTTTTACTTCCTCCCCCTATGCACACTCTACCCTTCTATTTATAATAGTATAGAAATCATATTCCTATTTGTACAAGAATTTCCTAGTTGAAACAATTTCATTTTCCCATAAGGATTCCTAGTCAAAACCATTCATTTTTCTCATAAGGATTCCTAATCAAAACTACCATTACTTTCTTTATCCTACTAGGACTCTGACTCACCAGTTTTCCCCATGAAAATAGGATAACTTGTCATCTTATCCGCAAGAATAGGGTGTCATCTTCTGGAGCATATCTCGCTATCTGGTCGGTCTTCATGAGGTCGGTCATAATAGTCATTTGAACTGAGAATGCTGTTGTCGATCTGATAATGGCCGGTCATCCGATCTTAAGTGGTCGGGTTACCGATCATAAGCGCTCGACCCCTAACTCATGTGGTCGGGTCGGTATTAATGATCTCGATCAACAAGGGAATTTACCCTTTTACCCATCCCGTGCTGCTTAAATATCATAGTGCTTAAAAACATCATCAACAACGTTGATACATGTCCTTGATTGCAGACCTATTTCCGAGCACCTACAATATAGAAGATTGAAATTCATATTTTTTTAGTTTTTTGTTTGCACCGTAACTTAATAAAACGATGGACCCCTCATTAAAAAGTGATATATATATATATATTATATATATATATATATATATATATATATATATATATAATTATTTCATTTAAATCCTTATACTTTTATGATTTATATATTTTTATTAATATTAATTTTTTTTATTTACATCTATATAAAATTAAAAATAAATATATATAGAAAAAAAATTAAAAATAAATAAACTGAAATTTAAATAAATAATAAGGAGTGATGAAAATTTTACTTTATCTCCGTCCATTCCCAAATATAAAAAAATCAATGAAGCATGAAAACGCTAAAAAGCCCAATTGTTGAACTAAGCTAAAAGTCCATATTATCATACTCGCGTCACATGTGCAATGTGGACCCTTCTCTAAGTGGTCCCAGATGCTGACATTGCAACTGTACCAACCACTCCCCGCCACTCATATCAGTTAGCTTTCTTTTCAAAAACAAAACAAAATATCAAGTTAGCTTCAAGAACACAACAAACTCATTCAGATCTAAAGATAAAATCACTCACCTGTCCTGTCGGTGACCAGTCTCCAAAATCAACAGCTGATACGAGAAGTCCTTCACCTAGCAATAAAATCAAATCACCTCCTCTTAACCGACACGTAAAATCCAGGGGCATTTCCGTCATAAAATGCCAAATATAAGCAAGCACTAAAAATAAAGCGAGTGATTTCGAGTAAAGGACCGTTGTCGGTGCCCCATAAATAATTATCCCAGATCCAGCTACTTCATTCCTGGATTAGAATTTGTTAAACTAATTTTAGTAGCCAAATCAAGCTTCTAATCACTCACCAAACAGAAATAACGGCGTAGCATTTTGCTCAGTTTCGAAACCCTAAGCACACAAATAAAGCTCTTACTCTCTTCACCCAATGCCAGCATTTTAGAGTTAGATTTTAGATCAGAGGAATTAACGGCATTGTGTTAAAATGGAAGAGAAAAATCAAAGTCCAAGGGTTGCTTCGGATGGTTATTGGCACTACTCGTATTGGCTCTAGTCGTTGGCGCCATTGTTTTCACTATTAAAAAGAAAACAAGTCACTCCGATAATAAACCGGCTCCTCGGTTCCAGGTCCCCCCGGCGCCGTCGATAAGAAGTACGCCGAAGCCCTCAAAATCGCAATGCAGTTCTTCGACGTACAAAAATGTATGTAAAATTTCTTAGCTGTTTCGTTGTTGTTGTTTTTTTTTTTTTTTTGGGTATATTTATTCGTTTCATTTCGTTTTGCAGCGGGGAAGTTAGCGGATAACAAGATATCGTGGAGAGGTGATTCGGCTCTTAAAGATGGAAGAGATATGAAATTGGATCTCACAAAGGCATGTATGATGCCGGGGATCATATGAAGTTTGGTTTTCCAATGGCTTTTACTGCTACTGTGTTGTCGTGGGCCATCCTTGAATATGGAGATCAGATGGAGGCTGTGGATCAATTGGAACCTGCTCAGGATTCTCTCAGGTGGATCACTGATTATCTTATCAATGCTCATCCCAAAGAGAATGTGCTCATTGTTCAGGTTGATATTCTCTTCTGCTCCTGTCCACAGTTGAAATTTACTAAATTTTTTTGCTAAGTGCCTGTTTAGGATTGCATTAGATGGGAAAATATTCACTTATTTGAACAACCTCTGCCATTGTCGTTAAAATCAGGATAATCTATTTACTTATTGATTGGTTGTCTTGTTGGTATTTCTGGTGTTGTAAAGCATGTGCACCAAAGTTTTGGCACTTGAGTGTGTGTACCCAGTTTCGGGCAGAATTCATTTCACATACGAATCAAGTCTCTGAACTCTGTAGTATGTTTTCTGTTTTAACTTTATTTTTTGGCAGGTGGGTGACCCTGATAAGGACCATAAATGTTGGGAAAGACCGGAAAGCATGACAGAAGAGAGACCACTCACTCAGGTCAACTCATCCTTTCCTGGAACAGAGGTTGCAGCTGAAACTGCAGCTGCCATGGCTTCAGCGGCTCTAGTGTTTAAGAAGAGCGAACCGACATATTCAAGCACTCTTCTTAAGCATGCTCGGCAGTTGTTTAACTTTGCCGACAAAAATAGAGGTTCATACAGTGTCAGCATTCCCCAAGTCCAGAATTTTTATAATTCTACAGGTTATGGAGACGAGCTCTTATGGGCAGCTAGCTGGCTCTATCATGCAACAGGGGATCATTCATACCTTGAATATGTGACTGGACAAAATGGAAAAGACTTTGCTAATTGGGGTAGTCCAACTGGTTTAGTTGGGATAACAAACTTGCTGGAACCCAGGTATATTTCCCTTTTGCAGGGTTAAGATTCAGATGCTGATTGCTTATATTGTCAACAGTCACTCTCTTCTACACATGTTTCCATTATTATTAATGTATGTTCAATAGCGACATATTTGATTGTTTGCGAGGCATGTTAAATTTCAAAACAATATTTTTTGGTCCATCACTTTGATGCTTTTGCAGTTAGCTAATAATGTCTTGTAGTAACTAATCGACCTTAATGTCTTATTTATGGCACATCCAAATGAATTATCTGGTTTAGATCGTAAAACACATCATGATGGCTATCAATGGAAAGTTCACTAGTCCTGGAAGTGTTTATTGAATCAATGCGAAGAAAAGATGCTTTTTTTCCATATATTTTGGTCATACAAGTAAAGCATGATTTAGAGAATCACTGAGCCTCTAACACTTGGTATATCGATGAGATTCTTATTAGTTGATATTCTAAACTATAAAATCTGCTAAACATGAAAAGGATAAAAGGTTTCAGTGACATGCAAACTGATTGTTGTTGATCCGAAGGATATCATAGTTTGGATTATTGGTGTTGCAATCCAAGCATTAAGAACTTCCTTTCTATATATTTTCCCATGATCGAAGACTGTGGTAGTGGGACACATACATTGTGGTTGAAATTTTAAGTTTCAGATTTATTGTTTAATCACCATAACAAGCCTGCTACTATATGAAAATTACGACATTGGCTTGGATTTTCCCATTTCGATTAGCTGATGCTAGTTATAGTTTGACGGTAGGGTGATCATCTCTTCTGAAACAACACTATCACCAAAATTAAATTTGATTGAGACCTAAACCTATAATTTTGAGAATCTTGGTCTCAATTCTACTTCTGGACTCTGTAAACAATTTTGCAATTTTGTTCCAGGTTTGTTATCCAGGCTTAGCTTCTTTGGTGGTAAGGACACCTCTGGTAACTCTGGTCTTCAAAGGTATAGAAAAACAGCCGAGGCTGTTATGTGCGGCCTTTTACCAAAGTCTCCAACAGCCACAAACAGCAGAACAGATGGTAAGGATAAAGCTTATTTGTTGGGATTTTACATATGGTATACCATGCACTTCCACTCCATTGGGATTTACCAATTTAGGCAAATATTGTTTATGAATATCTCTAGATTTGAATGCTATATTTATAGCCGGAATTTAGTGTACTTTAGGCAGTGGCATACCCTCAGGGCAATTTAGGGGAACTCATTACTTCAGCTTTATTCTTAGGATCCCTTATAGTTACTGTCTATTTTCTTCAATGCAGGTGGTCTTATATGGGTCAGTGAATGGAACTCTCTGCAGCATCCTGTTTCTTCAGCATTCTTGGCTGCTATATACAGTGATTATATGCTTACATCACGAACTGCAGAGCTAACTTGTGACGGACATTCTTTCAAACCATCAGATCTTCGGGACTTTGCCAAAGAACAGGTATGCTGTCCATTATCTATGAGGTATAGTTTGCAGAAATTCATTAGATGCTAAAAATGCAACAAACAAGTGACTACTTAAGGAGTCATTCCTTCCTAACCTGGTAATGCTATTTTTTCTTTAACAGGCAGATTATGTTCTCGGAAAAAATCCCTTGAAAATGAGCTTCCTTGTGGGATATGGAAAGAAATACCCACAATATGTGCACCATAGGGGGGCTTCAATCCCAGCTGATGCAACGGCTGGCTGTTCAGATGGCTTCAAGTGGCTTGACTCAAAGGAACCCAACCCTAATGTAGCTGTCGGAGGACTTGTTGGTGGGCCTTTCCTGAATGAAACATACATCGATTCTCGGAACAACTCCATGCAAGCGGAACCAAGCACATATAACAGTGCTGTCATTGTTGGCCTCCTATCAAGTCTGGTCACCACCTCTTCTGCAGTTCAATCGTTCACCTAGAATGACCGTAGTACATATTTTGCATATTTTTGTGGCGTTTGTAGGTGCATGTGTAGTGTGCTCTACACTGCGAGGGTGAAGTTCTACGTGGGGTTATTGGCTCAACTGCACCGAGCTTGGGTGTTTGAAGGGAATATAAACTTATTATGTATAAGCCGTCTGTAATAGTAACTGTTGTGTACACTCACAAATTTAAGTTCTTTTGCATCTGTATTGCTTTTATCTGTTTGTCAATTTAGCTAGGCAAAAGAGAAGGCATTGATCAATAATAATACATTTTATACTAAAAGTATCCAGCAATTGAAGGCATTGATCAATAATAATACATTTTATACTAAAAGTATCTAACAATTGAATTCAGAAGCAACTTTGGTGGGTCATTATAAAGCAGTGTCACGCACTATTTTCATAACAATTGAGTAGCCTATTCACAGTCGCAACGCTAAAGTGCAAATAGATGAATACACGACTCTCACATGGCACTTTCAAGTTTCAAGTTTCAAGATCGTGCTTATCCTAAAGAAGACTTAAAATGAGTAAAAGTGGTCTAGCCATATTGATTAGCATATGAATGAATTGAATAATGATTAGCTTCTTTTGGTTCACAATTTCCAGCCACAGCCCGAGTTATAAGTAAAAGGCAAAAGCCATTTCAAAATTGGCACTAAACAAAAACTAAAAATTAAAATAAACATGACCCATTACTCTCCACCCTTACCTTTCTTCCGGTGCGTTTAGTAAAGAATATTATCAAAGAATATAAGCTAACTTATAACCTATATAACAAACGCTAAAGTATAAGATAGCGTCAAAAATAATCTCATGTTGTGAAATTATGATTTTGTGAGCGTTAACATTAGTTGTTCCACCAAATTGGCCTTTTCTTTCTTTTGCATTGGACTGTTTGTTGTATGTGTTGTAATTCAATTATATATGCATATTAAATAACATTCATGCATAATTCACAAACAATGTGTGGGGACAACAATCATGCACTAAATCAACAAAACTAAGAGTTATAAAAACCTGATAATCTATAGATGAATGAAGAACGAAACCAAGTCGAGTGTTCACTATTTCCTTAAAAACTTATTAGTCACGCCTTGGTACACTACGAATTAGTAAATTAGTATAAATAAAGGTGTAATTAATAGTTTATTGTTTGTATTTGATTGTTTGTATTTGAAAAATGAAAAAGAAAAAAGTAAATTAGTAAAAGTTTATTGTTTGTATTTGATTTGAAAAGTTGTAATTAATAATTGAGGGATGGACACTTTTATTATAAATAAAGGTGCTCACATCTCATTTTTTTCATGCTTATTCATTTTCTCTCTTGAAGAATTTGGAAGAAGTATCTTGTGTATTTTATTTTCTTGTAATTTCTTTTTTCTTTTCATAATAAAATTATGTGTGTTTTTATTCAAAACATGCGTTGCTAATTCCATTATACTGGGGTAATGGTGGTGAAACTCTAAATATGAAGAATATAAATTAATCTTACTTATATTATAATATGTGAATTGTAATATGAAAACTAATATTTAATCTTCTCTTATATTTGAGGGTGTCTTGATTCACTGTAAACAATCAAATCTTGGTTGACACAATTAATATTTTACCTCATATTATATGAGAGAGTAATTTAAATCTGGACTAATTATTGACAAGTTTTGTTACCGTCTTTATGACTGGTTTTATATATTTGACATAATTGAGTACCTAATTGGACTTGTTATAGATAAATGTTATCACCGCCTTTATGTTTGGTCTTATACGTTTTGACAAAATTAATTCATGAAGTAAATTAATTGGGTATTAATGACAATTTATATATTATAAAAAATAAAATTTCTCTATATTTAAAATATTAAGAATGGATCTCATAGCCCCAGTATTTTAATTTGTTGTTATATCTCAATTTAAAAATTACACATCACTTCAATCAAGTCTTTTTACTTTTACTTGAATCGTTATTTTATTTACTAAATCTATTCCATGTGGATCGACCCCGGACTTATCGAATTATTTTATTACATCGACACCCTTATACTTGAGAGTAAAGAACCACTTTGTGAGAGTGTCAATGAGGGCCACATCAATTAGATTAGGTTATTAGAGTGGCGTGAGGATTTTAAATCTTAATTAGATTAGGATTTTTATTTTAGTTTCCTATTGGATTTTGAATCTTTGCTAAATTAGGATTTTATTTTAATTTCCTATTTGGATTAAGGTTCCTAAGACTTACTATATAAATGGGTCTTATGCATTAATAAAATAAAAATTTTCAGATTAAAAATTATTATGAGATAAGAGAGCATGAATTTCTCTTGTTCATTAAATTGAACACCCGACTTATCAAAGAGATTGCATCCTTTGTGGCGTCCAACTGCAAGTAAGGTTTCTTTCTTGATTTTGAAAGGGTTTTCAAGGGCATGTTCTTTTAGGGTCTAATCCGTTCTTGGAAGGGGATTTATTCTTATAAAATCGTGATTCGTGATTATTGAGGTTCGCTCAATTACATGAGGTTGCATAAGACTCAATCATACAGTGGTTTTCTTCATATGACTTGCATTAGTGTCAAATTCAATCAACCGTTCGAACGAATCTTTTTAGAGAGTTCAAGTTTGTGTGGCGTTTGCTAACGCCACTACAAGAATTAGACCATTTAGCGTCGAATTGTTTCGACGCCATAAGTGAAGATTTCGACGCAAATGATATTTAGCGTCGAAAAAATTAGACGCAAAAAATGGACGATAAAATGTCGACGAAAATCATTTTTAGCGTCGAAATAATTAACTGCGACGCTAAAAAACAGTATTCTGCGTCCAATTTATTTCGACGCTAAAGTAAATTGTTCGACGCTATATTGTATATTTGGCGACGAAATATATCGACGCAAAAATTCAAACTTTTAGCGTCGAAAGGTGTCGACGCTAAAGTATATTAAAAAAGTATTATATGTAAGCTTACATCGACCATTTTTGTTACTATTAGCGTCGAAACATTACGACGCTAAAAGTGACTTTGAGCGTCGAAACTTGTCGACGCTAACGTATATTAAAAAAGAATTATATGTACGCTTACAGCGGCCATTTTGTATACTATTAGCGTCGAAATATTCGACGCTAAAAGTAAAAAATTTATTTTTTTAAAAATTAGTAATTTACTTATTTTTTGGTCTAAAATATTTAATTTAGTTGAAAAAAAATGTAATTAATGACGAAATATTATATTGAAATTTGTTTTAGAAAAAAGAAATATTATATTAAATTATTTGTTCAAAATGTTTATACAAAACCAAATATAAAATTAATTGCTACTGTGATGGAGGGACGCTCGAGCCCGATGCACCATGACTCATTGAGGCCTCGAACATCTGACGGAAAGCCAGCATTTGCTGTTCCAACTGCTCCATCTTCTTCTCGTGGTCCACTATCTTCTTCTCGTGGTCCACCGTGACCTGTTGTAGCTTCTCCTTAGTCTGTTGCAGCTCGTCTCGGGTGCTGGCTAGGTCGTCTCGGGTGCTGGCTAGGTCGTCTTTGGTGGTGACTAACTCGTCTCGAAGAGAGACATTGTCCGAATTACCACTATTGCGTGCAAATGACGTTGGCTTCTTACGAGTGCCAAGACCAACGTTGTAAGCTGTCTGATTCTTGAAAACTAATTACGACAGCTGCTCATCTGGTATGGGGTCGGTCCCTGTCTCCTGAGTTTGATGTTGGAGTTCCATCATTTCGTTCTGTTTCAAAAAATAAGTTAATATTAGAATTTGAGAAAAAAATTTAACATATATAATATTAATTATTTTATTTTAAAAACTGAAACTTACATAGCAGCGTTCGGCTTCTTCATTTATCAATTTATTCTTGTCATTGTAATGCGTCACACGGAAAAAATCTGGAAATTATTGCACCTCACCTGTGCTACTCTGTTATAAACATAAAATAAATTCAATATTATTCCAGATAGTAAAAACAATTAACTGTTAAATTTTACGTTAGGATATATTTACCTCAGAATGTTCGGCACGATGTTGGATAAATGGCTTCGAACCTCCACGGTGGTTAAAACGCAAGTGACTTCGATTTTCCGCATTTGCGTGACATTTATCCTGTATTCACGAACACTGTAAGTACCGAAAACAAAGACAATTATAAATTTCCGTTTATTTCAAAATTTACCTCGTGTTTTTTGCTCGACCAAAGCTCACATAAGAATGTCCAGTCTTGTTCCTCTATAAAATCAGGTTTGTGTTGTGGGCATTTGAAGGTCCATGTTCGTCGAATATTGGTTTCAGGACTTTTGTTCTATAATCTTTATAACTTTTCCCCATGTGGTAGTCAATATATTGTTGGACATTCACTTGGGTCAGATCGAAGTCGAACCATTCCTACATGAAAATTCGAGTAAAAATAAGTATAAAATAAAAATGTTAAATAACAAACAATATCGAAAACTTACAAGTAGCGAAGGGAATAGCTGGTTCAGTTTCGTCTCCCACGGTATCTTTCTCCAAGATACGTAGTTTTGGGGAGCTTCATATCGAGCTGTAGCTCCTATGGCTGTATTAAACGCTGAATTATGTTGTCGACTTGAGAGTTTGTCCATCATCTGATATCTCTATCCGGATACGCCCGTGAGCCTTAACGTACTTAGCCAACCCCAGGCCACGGGTGCGTCCTCGACCCTTCACTGTACTTGACTCACCTGTGCTAGCAGAGAAATCACCAGGGCCAGTTGCCATTGCTGATGTAGATGGAGTCGCGGTAGCTCGTTTGCGATTGCCCGGTGCCATCTGCAAAAACCCGTCGCATTAGCGTCATCAAATTCCAAAGTTCTTATACATATACATACATATCCATACAAGTCAATACAACTTAACAAAAGCGCTTATAACATCGAATGCTCACTTTCGTTTTCAAATTCATTCATTCATTTATTCATTTCACATATGCATTCATTATTCACATCACCAATACATCACAAGGCACACAGAGCGAGTCAATCATATGTCCATAAGCTAAGTCCTCATTAACACTGTTCCCTTGCGGCATATCCTCCGCAATCATAAACCAATTTCTGAGCATTACTAACACGCGAAAAACCACATAATTGATCTATCAAACAGTTATAATTAACCAAAGAGGGCACAAATTCAAACTTAACATTATATAAACGACCGATTTTGATCAAACAGTTATAAATATTAACCAAAGATGATGATGATTTTGAAGACGATTTGCTGCTGTTCTTGCCCAGAACAGCAGCAATTGCTGCTGTTCGTCTTCAAAATCATCATCATCTATCATCATCTGTAGGGGTTGGTGCTCAGAGCGCCAATTCCCGGTTGTATTTTTGTTAAATACTTCTGTAAAACGTTATTATCAGTAATAATATATGCAGTTTCTATAATATAATCTAATCTTTTATATGGTAAAGACGTAATGACCTTAGAATGATTAGTCATGGTACAGTTGCAAAAGCGTCGCAACGGACATTGAGTCGTATCATGACGTTGTTGTAGGGGTTGGTGCTCAGAGCGCCAATTCCCGGTTGTATTTTTGTTAAATACTTCTGTAAAACGTTATTATCAGTAATAATATATGCAGTTTCTATAATATAATCTATTCTTTTATATGGTAAAGACGTAATGACCCTTAGAATGATTAGTCATGATACAGTTGCAAAAGCGTCGCAACGGACATTGAGAAGTATCATGACGTTGTCATTCTCAGATAGTTCCTGGTCAAGGTTTACACTACTTGGTCAGTATAGTAAACCCGTTGAGACCGGTACATGTCGTATACTGGAATATATGATTCCAATGGTTTCTCAATGAACCATAAGTCTTGGAGACTAGTATAGACGTGTAGGTGTTTATAGTGGATAAACACTGAACGACTCACCGAAGATTCTTAATGGATGGTACACCAGCGTCAATAAGAATCTTCTTGGGTTGAGTAGCACTTGTGATTCTTAGACTTGAGATGCCATTGTGGGCACATGAGACATCTTCTACACTTAGACGGCAGTCACGTCACCGATCTATTTAGATCAGACCTCCGCCTGTTCGTTGGGTGTAGATAGATCCTCAGGGTGTCCTATGTGTATCAAGATAGGATCCGTCAGTTCTGTGTACCAGAGCATAGGTAGTCCATATGATTAGCAATCAGATAAAACCATGGGCCCGTGGTAAGTTTAGAAGCTAGTTCTAAACATTCTTTTTGAGATTGCTAATAGAATAGTCGACTGGATAATCCCGATAGAGATTTGACGTTTACATCTATATCTCTGGGATTTATCCGGATACCTGTGACGGAGGAATTATACATTTGCGATGACCTCGACCTGTATGGTTCAACGAGATTATCTGTGATCGTCATAATCTACGGGTGGATAGATTATGGACACGAAATTAGATTTTGTGACGGATATACCTGAACCTAGAGAGTCTCAATAATGAAACATACTCGTTGAGCACTAGAGCAACATAAATAAATAATATTGATTATTTATAAAGTCATTTAATGGTTAAACGCAAGATACATGCTAAAGAGACTAGATAGTCATTTCCTTAATTATTGTGTATTTACATTTAATACTTGATTAATTTAAATACACATTAATTAATAGTCAAAATGAGTTATTTGACTTATTTCCTAAATGAATATATGTTTTTTAATATTTAATGTAAATATTATACATATATTTAATATATTTGTATTTGATTAATTAATTAATTATTTAATTGTTAAATGATTAAATTAATTAAAATATAAATATCTTATGTTAGGATAATTAAAGTTAATGATGTTAGTTGCAATTGTTGACTTAAATAAATATCTAATAAAGTTGTTTTTAGATATTTAATCAAGTTGACCAAACTTTAGTAGTAAATGAAATTGAAATGAAAAATTGTAAAATAAATGCTTGTAATTTCGGCCAAGGGTTATTTATTACAAGTATATATTGTTTTCATTTCATCTTCATTTCATAACCTAATACACATTTCACAAAAGCAAAACACCATTGAAGGAACTTAAAGAAAGCTTGAGAAAGAAAGAAAATCCAAAGGAAGCTTGATTTTAGTAAGTTTTTCCAACTTACTATTAGTAAGGAAATTGTTCCTTAGAATCTAGGCTTCAATATATGATATCTTTAGGTTATTTATTCTTTGTTCTTTGTGGTTTTTTTGATGGAAGCTTTGGTGAAATTGTAAAGCATGTATGATGATGGAAGTATGTAACTAGTGTAGTTGTAAACATCTTTTAAGGTTTTGGAAACCATGTTGCTATTCTAGAGTTGTTGACCCACTCTTAAATGACCTAGATTTGATCTTGAGTTGTTTCATTGTGTTGAGACTTGAATTGGATGAAAGATTGATGATTGAAACATTTGATTTAATGTAATTAGCCTAATTTGTCCAATTTGTGGAAATTGAAAAATTAGGGTTTCTAACTAATTCCAAATTTGGGGGTTTTCATATATGTTGAGAATTTGGGTGTGTATATGATGCATGCAAAGTTTCATGTTGATTGGATTTCATTTGGATGAGTTTTGAAGCATGAAATGACCAAATGGTCAACTTGGGCACCAAATGGTGCATTCGACCAAGATAAGAAAAATTGGGGATTTTGGTTGCTTTGGTGTTTTGATGTTTTGAACATCATAAGTTCATCTTAGAAATGATTTAGAATCATTAAAAATTGATTGGATCAATTTCGGACTAAAACGGACAAAAATACAAAGCAAGGGTATTTCGGTAAATTCACTTAAAATTGTTTTATTGAATTTATTTTCATAATTTGATTATTGGAATATTAAATAAATATGTTTATTTAATTTATCCGAGAAAAAGTTTTGAAATCTGAAAATCGGATTTTCACCGCTTCCGCTGCGTTACCGGATTCACCCCCTAAATAACCCCTTCAGTTGTCATTCTCAGATAGTTCCTGGTCAAGGTTTACACTACTTGGTCAGTATAGTAAACCCGTTGAGACCGGTACATGTCGTATACTGGAATATATGATTCCAATGGTTTCTCAATGAACCATAAGTCTTGGAGACTAGTATAGACGTGTAGGTGTTTATAGTGGATAAACACTAAACGACTCACCAAAGATTCTTAATGGATGGTACACCAGCGTCAATAAGAATCTTCTTGGGTTGAGTAGCACTTGTGATTCTTAGACTTGAGATTCCATAGTGGGCACATGAGACATCTTCTACACTTAGATGGCAGTCACGTCACCGATCTATTTAGATCAGACCTCCGCCTGTTCGTTGGGTGTAGATAGATCCTCAGGGTGTCCTATGTGTATCAAGATAGGATCCGTCTGTTATGTGTACCAGAGCATAGGTAGTCCATATGATTAGCAATCAGATAAAACCATGGGCCCGTGGTAAGTGTAGAAGCTAGTTCTAAACATTCTTTTTGAGATTGCTAATAGAATAGTCGACTGGATAATCCCGATAGAGATTTGACGTTTACATCTATATCTCTGGGATTTATCCGGATACCTGTGACGGAGGAATTATACATTTGCCATGACCTCGACCTGTATGGTTTAGCGATATTATCTGTGATCGTCATAATCTACGGGTGAATAGATTATGTACATGAAATTTGATTTCGTGACGGATATACCTGAACCTAGAGAGTCTCAATAATGAAACATACTCGTAGAGCACTAGAGCAACATAAATAAATAATATTGATTATTTATAAAGTCGTTTAAAGGTTAAACGCAAGATACGTGCAAAAGGGACTGGATAGTCATTTACGTAATTATTGTGTATTTACATTTAATACTTGATCAATTTAAATACACATTAATTAATAGTCAAAATGAGATATTTGACTTATTTCCTAAATGAATATATGTTTTTAATATTTAATGTAAATATTATACATATATTTAATATATTTGTATTTGATTAATTAATTAATTATTTAATTGTTAAATGATTAAATTAATTAAAATATAAATATTTTACTTTAGGATATATTAAGTAAATGACTTTAGTTGCCATATTTGACTTAAATAAATATCTAATAAAGGTGTTAGAAGATATTTATGCAAGTTGATATAATGATAATTGAAATGAAATTGAAATTACAATTTCTTGAATTTGGCTATTAATTTCGGCCAAGGTGTAATTGTTACACATATAAATTGTTTTTCATTTTTCATTTCACTTAACCTAATATACACTTTACCAAAAACAAAAACTCCATTGAAGAAAGACAAAGAAAGAAAGTGAAGGAGAAAAGATAAACTTAAAGAAAAAGCTTGGATTTTGTAAGTTTCTTAAACTTACTATTAGAAAGGAATTTGTTCCTTAGGATCTAGGCTACATCTTGTGAGTTTCTTAAGTTATTCTTTTCTTTATTTCTTGTGTTTTTGATGATGGAAATTTGTTTGAAAGTATTGAGCATGTATGATGAACAAAGAATGTAACTAGTGTAGTTATATGTATTCTTTTAAGGTTTATGAAACCATGTTGCTATTCTAGAGTTGTTGACCCACTCTTAAATGACCTAGATTTGATCTTGAGTTGTTTCATTGTGTTGAGACTTGAATTAGTTGAAAGATTGATGATTGAAATATTTGATTTAATGTAAATGGCCTAATTTGTCCAATTTGTGGAAATTGAAAAATTAGGGTTTATAACCAATTCCAAATTTGGGGGTTTTGAGATATGTTGAGCATTTGGGTGTGTATAAGATGCATGCAAAGTTTCATGTTGATTGGATTTCATTAAGATGAGTTTTGAAGCATGAAATGACCAAATGGTCAATAATGCCACCAAATGTGGCTCACGGCATTGTGAGGGATTTTTGGGATTTTTGTGGCTTATGGTGTTTTGATGTTTTGAACATGATAAGTTCATCTTAGAAATGATTTAGAATCATTCAAAATTGATTGGATCAATTTCGGACTAAAATGGACAAAATACCATATAAGGGTAATTTGGTAATTTCACTTGAATTTGATTCATTTGAAATTTTATTTCATAATTTAAATATTGGAATATTAAATAAATATGTTTATTTAATAAATCCGAGAAAAAGTTTTGAAATCTGAAAATCGGATTTTCACCGCTTCCGCTGCGTTACCGGATTCACCCCCTAAATAAAAGAGATTGCATCCTTTGTGGCGTCCAACTGCAAGTAAGGTTTCTTTCTTGATTTTGAAAGGGTTTTCAAGGGCATGTTCTTTTAGGGTCTAATCCGTTCTTGGAAGGGGATTTATTCTTATAAAATCGTGATTCGTGATTATTGAGGTTCGCTCAATTACATGAGGTTGCATAAGGCTCAATCATACAGTGGTTTTCTTCATATGACTTGCATTAGTGTCAAATTCAATCAACCGTTCGAACGAATCTTTTTAGAGAGTTCAAGTTTGTGTGGCGTTTGCTAACGCCACTACAAGAATTAGACCATTTAGCGTCGAATTGTTTCGACGCCATAATGAAGATTTCGACGCAAATGATATTTAGCGTCGAAAAAATTAGACGCAAAAAATGGACGATAAAATGTCGACGAAAACCATTTTTAGCGTCGAAATAATTAACTGCGACGCTAAAAAACAGTATTCTGCGTCCAAAGTAAATTGTTCGACGCTATATTGTATATTTGGCGACGAAATATATCGACGCAAAAATTCAAACTTTTAGCGTCGAAAGGTGTCGACGCTAAAGTATATTAAAAAAGTATTATATGTAAGCTTACATCGACCATTTTTGTTACTATTAGCGTCGAAACATTACGACGCTAAAAGTGACTTTGAGCGTCGAAACTTGTCGACGCTAACGTATATTAAAAAAGAATTATATGTACGCTTACAGCGGCCATTTTTGTATACTATTAGCGTCGAAATATTCGACGCTAAAGTAAAAAATTTATTTTTTAAAAATTAGTAATTTACTTATTTTTTGTCTAAAATATTTAATTTAGTTGAAAAAAAAAATGTAATTAATGACGAAATATTATATTGAAATTTGTTTTAGAAAAAAGAAATATTATATTAATTTATTTGTTCAAACTGTTTATACAAAACCAAATATAAAATTAATTGCTACTGTGATGGAGGGACGCTCGAGCCCGATGCACCCTGACTCATTGAGGCCTCGAACATCTGACGGAAAGCCAGCATTTGCTGTTCCAACTGCTCCATCTTCTTCTCGTGGTCCACTATCTTCTTCTCGTGGTCCACCGTGACCTGTTTGTAGCTTCTCCTTAGTCTTTGAGCTCGTCTCGGGTGCTGGCTAGGTCGTCTCGGGTGCTGGCTAGGTCGTCTTTGGTGGTGACTAACTCGTCTCGAAGAGAGACATTGTCCGAATTACCACTATTGCGTGCAAATGACGTTGGCTTCTTACGAGTGCCAAGACCAACGTTGTAAGCTGTCAGATTCTTGAAAACTAATTGCGACAGCTGCTCATCTGGTATGGGGTCGGTCCCTGTCTCCTGAGTTTGATGTTGGAGTTCCATCATTTCGTTCTGTTTCAAAAAATAAGTTAATATTAGAATTTGAGAAAAAATTTAACATATATATTATTAATTATTTTATTTTAAAAACTGAAACTTACATAGCAGCGTTCGGCTTCTTCATTTATCCATTTATTCTTGTCATTGTAATGCGTCACACGGAAAAAATCTGGAAATGATTGCACCTCACCTGTGCTACTCTGTTATAAACATAAAATAAATTCAATATTATTCCAGATAGTAAAAAACATTAACTGTTAAATTTTACGTTAGGATATATTACCTCAGAATGTTCGGCACGATGTTGGATAAATGGCTTCGACCTCCACGGTGGTTTAAAACGCAAGTGACTTCGATTTTCCGCATTTGCGTGACATTTATCCTGTATTCACGAACACTGTAAGTACCGAAAACAAAGACAATTATAAATTTCCGTTTATTTCAAAATTTACCTCGTGTTTTTGCTCGACCAAAGCTCACATAAGAATGTCCAGTCTTGTTCCTCTATAAAATCAGGTTTGTGTTGTGGAGCATTTGAAGGTCCATGTTCGTCGAATATTGGTTTCAGGACTTTTGTTCTATAATCTTTATAACTTTTCCCCATGTGGTAGTCAATATATTGTTGGACATTCACTGGGTCAGATCGAAGTCGAACCATTCCTACATGAAAATTCGAGTAAGTAAATAAGTATAAAATAAAAATGTTAAATAACAAACAATATCGAAAACTTACAAGTAGCGAAGGGAATAGCTGGTTCAGTTTCGTCTCCCACGGTATCTTTCTCCAAGATACGTAGTTTTGGGGAGCTTCATATCGAGCTGTAGCTCCTATGGCTGTGTATTAACGCTGAATTATGTTGTCCGACTTGAGTGTTGTCCATCATCTGATATCTCTATCCGGATACGCCCGTGAGCCTTAACGTACTTAGCCAACCCCAGGCCACGGGTGCGTCCTCGACCCTTCACTGTACTTGACTCACCTGTGCTAGCAGAGAAAATCACCAGGGCCAGTTGCCCTTGCTGATGTAGATGGAGTCGCGGTAGCTAGCCCGTTTGCGATTGCCCGGTGCCATCTGGCAAAAACCCGTCGCATTAGCGTCATCAAATTCCAAAGTTCTTATACATATACATACATATCCATACAAGTCAATACAACTTACAAAAGCGCTTATAACATCGAATGCTCACTTTCGTTTTCAAATTCATTCATTCATTTATTCATTTCACATATGCATTCATTATTCACATCACCAATACATCACAAGGAACAGAGCGAGTCAATCATATGTCCATAAGCTAAGTCCTCATTAACACTGTTCCTTGCGGCATATCCTCCGCAATCATAAACCAATTTCTGAGCATTACTAACACGCGAAAAACCACATAATTGATCTATCAACAGTTATAAATTACCAAAGAGGGCACAAATTCAAACTTAACATTATAAACGACCGATTTTTGATCAAACATTATAAAATTTAACCAAGATGATGATGATTTTGAAGACGATTTGCTGCTGTTCTTGCCGAACAGCAGCAATTGCTGTGTTCGTCTTCAAACATCAATCATCATCTATCATCATCATATTATCATCATCATCATCATCATCATCATCATCATCATCATCATCATCATCATCAATTTCATCAAAAAATAATTCATCAAATTCATCAATAATATCATCAATCTCATCCTCAATTCATCAAATTCATCCTCATAAACAATTTTAAATCAAAAGGAGACTTACCTGTGATTTCCTTCGTTCGTCACTGTTGGAGATTCGAACAAAATGTTATGAATGATCAGTTTTTTGCTTCTGAGCCGAGGAAGAAGAGAAGCACTGGTTTTAGGGATTTAAAGGAATTTAGCGTCGAAATAATTGACTTTTAGCGTCGATTACTTCGACGCTAATTGTAAGGCGGTTAATGAAAAATTAGGGTTTTTTCCGGGAAATTTAATTTTTAGTTAGCGTCGAAATATAACATTCGACGCTAAAGTAAACACATATAGCGTCGAAATAACAATTGGGGACGCTAAATGCAAGACATCTAGCGTCGAATAGTATTTTCGACGCTAAAAAAATTTAAATTTCCCGGAAAAAAAACCCTAATTTTTCAATAACCCGCTTAACAATAGCGTCGATACTGCGACGCTAAAAGTCAATTATTTCGACGCTAAATGTCTTTAACATCCCTAACACCAGTGCTTCTCTTCTTCCTCGGCTCAGCAGCAAAAACTCATTCATATCATAGTTATACTATTAATCATTACGTTAATATTTCAACCATATCTAAAGAGTAATTAAAATCAACAACCATACATTAATCCATAAAATTATTCATCCATCACAAACTACTGTAACTTCATAATTATCACTATTATCGTCGGTATTTGAGGATTCGTGACTGGAATCGAAGTCATCTTCAGTGTCAAATTGTTCTTCACTTGCTACTTCAACGCTCACTTCAGAATGAGGAATTAGCTCAACGTCTGTACTAGATCGAGTTAATGTTATATTTTCAGGAACGTTGACAGTTGGTCCAACAAATATCTGTTCAGGAACTTCAAAATTGCCGGAGACTTCTTGTGTTTCATCTGATATGTCAACTCTATCTTTCTCCTGCGTGTCCCAAATGGCCCTATGTTGTAACTTTTCTACCACCATCCATCCAGTTCCTAACTTAGGATCAGGTATAATATCACTGAACGTGCTTGCGTACAAAATGATGTGGATGGATCATCATTCTTGTACCAACAACGTGAACATTAAGGACGTGAGATGATTACTAACTTGAATTCTCCTTTTCTGGCATTAGGTCAAACCACTTACATTGGAATAGCACAGTATGTCGTCTGGGTCGATATATGAACTCAATGACCGATTGCAATACGCCGTAGAAGTCAATTACATCTGAGCCGTGTTCTCCTTGGACTACAATTCCAGAATTTTGAGTCACATGATTAACATCTCGCTGTTCGGTATGAAATCTAACTCCGTTGACAATACATCCATTATACTCATACGCCTGCATTTGAGGCCCATAAGCCAAAGAAACCAACGAGGATTGCGAGTCCAATTGACCATTTTCCACTTGATTAATAATCTGACAATGAAATATATGTGTTAATATAACAAACTGAAATGTCTAATGTTAGGATCAAAATAAATATAAAATATTATAACTTACAGTTGTCTCAAAACCATTTAGGAAATTCTTTTTTGTGGGTTTCATCAACATTATGGTCACCAGCAATTTGTAGCATTGTTAGATGTTGCCTACAATAAATTATCACGGTTAATGTATGGAAAAAATTCAGTAATGATGCCACCAGAAAAACTTACGTTAAATACGGTTGCACTTCATCACAATTACTCAATATAAAACCAATGCGCACGTTGAACTTCCTGACGGGTTAGTATTTGACACCTACTGCCCCAAATGGTCTGTAATTTTGACGGAACACTGTGATCTATTGGCTATTACTTGCATCTCCATCATAGTTTCGTGGCCGACGATTGAAATGAGTTTCAATATTCTGCATGTACATCGAACAAAATGTTATTGCTTCATTTATTATAACAGCTTCAGCTATTGAACCTTCAGGTCGTGCCTTGTTTTTGACATATTGTTTGTAATCTCCCAAAGCTCTGCAGATATGACAACAGTTTGCATTAACACTAAATTCAGCACATAAAACGGTTACAAATTTTCTTATATAAAAACTGTATATATAATATATATATATCTATATATAATATATATATATATAATATTATATATATATATATATATATATATAGTACCTCTCAATGGGATACATCCATTTGTAATGGACAGGACCTCCCTTTCTAGCTTCATCCGGTAAATGCACAGCCAGATGTACCATGACATCAAAGAAAGCGGGTGGCAAAATTCGCTCCAGCTTGCATAGGATTATCACGATTCCTCGCTCAAGGTCGTCAATAACAGATGTGTTTAATGTCCTCTGACGACACAATTGTTTAAAGAAGCCACATAGATCAAGTACGGCGTCGCATACATTCGGGGGGAGATAAGGTCGAATGCCAACAGGAAGGAGAATCTCGAGCAGCACATGACAATCGTGACTCTTTAATCCCTTATTGTATCATCTCTGACCCTGACCCAACGCCCAATATTGGATGCATAATTATCAGGGAATTTAACCCTTTTCAGGCCAATCACAGAATGATTTTCTCTCCGATTGATTGAGCACATAACTAGCATGAGGCTTAATAAAACCTCGAGATGAGTCTTGTAATGCAATTCACTGCGAATTCTAAGATCTTGTAGGTCCAATCTAGCATTTACAGTGTCTTTTGTCTTACCCGGAATATTGAATAGTGTACCCACTAAACTCTCACAAATATTTTTCTCTATATGCATTACATCCAAAATTATGTCGCAAACTCAGAGTCCCCCAATATTCTAACTCAAAGAAAAACTTTTTCCTGTCCAATTCAACTCTTCAGGTAACCGTTTTCGATTTTTATCTCTATTATTAGGATGTTTCCTGGTGTGCTGTCTTTGAGATGTTGATGTTGGCAAAGTATGTCAAATGCAGACAATCGACTGGGCTTACTCTGAGGTTCATGTTGCCCGTTAAATAATTTACTCCTCCTGCCCGCCAGGATGACTCGACTCAAGAAATCTCATGTGCCCCATGTATCCGATTTTATTCCGTAATCGTTGCGAAGGTGTATGATCCGCACAAACTGGACATGCTGCATGTATCCTTAGTGCTCCATCCAGATAATGAACCATAGGCTGGAAAATCATTAATGGTCCATAATAATGCGGCATGCATCTGAAATACTGCTCTGAAACTTCATCATAGGTATGCACACCCACATTCCATAATGTTTGTAACTCTCGATCAATGGTCTCAAGTAAATATTTATATCTTTACCAGGTGAACGTGGACCAGGGATAAGCAATGACATAAACATGAACGGATCCTTCATACATTTCCATGGAGGTAAGTTTATATGGAATGACAATAACGGGCCAGATGCTATAAGAGTTGTACATATTCCCAAATGGGTTAAAACCATCAGAGGCAAGACCTAACCTGCAATTACGGGGGTCCTCAGCGAAACGGGGTACATGTCATCAATTCCTTCCATTCGGTTCCGTCCGCAGGATGTCTAAGTATGCCCTCCGCACCGATCCTCTTTTCATGATGCCACATCATATCAGTCGTTGTGTGTCGTGACATGAACAATCTCTGCAGCCTAGCGTTAAAGGGAAATATCGCAATATCTTTTGAGAACACTTTTCTTCCCCCATACCACGGACTTTGTACCGACTTTCACCACATATCGGACAATGTTCAAGTGATTCATACTCGGCACGAAATAATACACAATCAAACTTACAAGCATGAATGGATTCATACCCCATTCCCCGATCACGTAACATTTTCTTTGCCTCGTAGTACGACTTAGGCAATTCGCTTCCAACCGGTAACATTTGGGCAGTAACTCTAACATCATATCGATACTTTTGTTGGTCATTCTGTTGATCACTTTAATGTGTAATAATTTCACAACGAAATTCAAGATCGACATTCCAGCACCTTCGAATGGAATTTTTTTTGCCTCATCAAGTAGTTCACTAAATAAATTTTGATCATTTCCACTTAACACTGGCATGTCGCCACTACACTATGACCAAGTTGTGGACCTTGTAAGTCATGCAAAATATCGGCGATCTCATCGTTTGCAGGTTGATTGTAACTACTGCTCCCTTCGCCGACATCAAAAAACCGTGACTGAGAATGATACTGCTCACCGTGATAAATCCACGTACGGTAAGTTGGTGATATTCCTGGCATGTATAAATGATTATGAACTTCATCTAACCGCTTCCTTTTCCTATTCAACAATTTGCACATGGACAACGAACACTACCTCTCTGCATCAATGTGTTGCTTTGCGACTTCCATAAACTCAGACACTCCATTACGATATTCAACACTCAATCTATCCAGAGAGCTCATCCAATTTCTATCCATTTCAGCAGATACCTAAATAATAATATAATTATTAGATATCATTTTACAGTAATCAACATTACTAATTCAGTAATACTTAATTTAAGCATATATATATATATATATAATATATATATATATATATATTTGGTTGATAAATTAAATAGTTTACAAAAAAATTATATTTTATTAATTAATATACTTACTCTACATATATGAATCATAAATCACTAACAAACAACATATAAACAACATATATAATCATAAAAATTGAAAATAATAAAGAAATATGAAAAGAAGAATTACCTTATCGGAAATTGATTACAATTTTATTGAAAATTTTTAGGAGAGATGTGAGGCTGTAGAGGAGAAATTCTCAGATTTCAGAGGATGAAAATGAAGAGAATGAGAGAAAAAAACAGGGGGAGAAGGGTTGGTGACCATCTGCATTTTAATCTATCTTTAGCGTCGAAAACACAATTCGACGCTAATTGTTACCGTTTTTTAGCGTCGAAACCGTTTTTTCGACGCTAAATATCAAAAATTAGCGTCGAATTTAATTTAGACGCGAAAGAATCAAGGATCGGTCGTGGAAGCTTCATAACTCTTAGCGTCGAAAATATTTTCGACGCTAAAAGTATTATTTTTGGCGTCGAATATTCAAATTCCGACTCTAATTGTTGCGTTTTTAGCGTCGAAACAGTTGTTTCGACGCTACACATAAAAAATTTAGCGTCGAAATTATTTTAGACGCGAAAGAGTCAAGGATTTGTCGGTGGAAACTTCATAAACCTTTAGCGACGATATATGTTCGACGCTAAAATTATATTTTTGGCGTCGACTACTTCGTTTTTCGACGCTAAAAGTGTAATATTTGGCGCCAAAAATTATTGCAATAATATAATTATTCAGCGTCGAATATTATTCGACGCTAAAGTTCTGTTTTAGCGTCGAAACATTTTTCGACGCTAAAAAACATTAATATTCTGCGTCGAAATTTTATTCCGTCGCTAAAAATATGACATATAGCGTCGACAATGATATTCGACGCTAAAACTCTATCTTAGCGTCGAATAATGTTTCGACGCTAAATATTTGGACGCTAAAAGCCATAATTCTTGTAGTGCGCGTTCGAACGAACCCTTCTAGAGAGCTCGCGTTTGAGTGACGTTCTTCACCTCGTTCGAATGAAAATGTATAACAATGCACGTTCTACATGCGTTCAACGGGCGTTCGTACGTCCTTACAAAAATTTCATACGCTAAACAAATTTTTTTAGGTTTTTTAATGTAAAAAAATGCATGAAACATGCAATAAATCAAAATGAACAACACATATATGTTAATAAGTTCTCAAGATTATTGACGGTATGTGTTGTAATGTAATTATACATGCATATTAAATAACATTCTTGCATAATTCACAAACAATGTATGAGGACAACAATCATGCACTAAATCAACAAAACTAAGAGTTAGAAAAACCTGAAAAATATATAGATGAATGAAGAACAAAATCAAGTTGAGCATACATTACTTCCTTAATAACTTATTAGCCCCGCCTCGGTACAATACGGATCTTGTGGCTAACGTTCTCCCAGGATTCTTGATTATTTATTGATTACGGGGCACTCCTTTTAATCAAGAACACGAACTAAGAAAATTGTGGAAACTCTCTTGCTTGAAATCTTAGACTCTCTATAATGAATGAATGGAAATTTTAATTGAATTTTGAATGAATGAATTGAGAACGCAAGGGCCTTTTTTTATAGGCATGAAAGATTGCTTTTGTAAAGATTTTTCTATGTCAATGTATACAATCATTTAAGGGTTATAACCATCCAATGAATCATTTTAATCCAAAAAGTTGTGTCTTTACACATTAAAGATTATACCCTTTCATTCACTATAAAAACATGCAATGTTTATAGAAATACATGTAATGTTTAGATAATTTCATACACAAACGCACTAGGTCATTGTCTTTGTGCTCCTGCTATGACACGTGTTTTTTACACATTAATTAAGCCCATCATGAAATGAATAAAAAATAAATAAGACAATTTGTTTTTTTTTTTTTTTTTTTTAAAAAAAGAGTAACGAGCCCAAACGAAAAAAATCTACCATAAATATTTCTCATTCAAATGGTGAATTAGTTATGCAATTCTAGCACAGACGAAGGAATTGAAAAATGGTGTAAAAATTCTTTATGTATTATTAGAAATAATATTATATATGCCTTTTGCTTTATATTTATTTTTCCGTTTCTGTCCTGATCAATCTCTTTGAGATGAAAGCAATTCATAACAACCTATCAATTCAAAAGAAAAAAAAAATAATAATTATGTAGTATGTACCATGTAGTCATGTACAAAATCAGTAACCCCGACATGGGAAAACTTGTAATAAAATCACTGTCTGTTCGTTTATTCTGGTCAGATTACAAAAATAATAATACACAAAAAGAAAAAAAGATATTTCACAGCGTTATCCACCACAATACAATTAAAACTAACTGTGGTTGCACTTCGGTGGAGCTCGCATCTTCAAAGGTCGTGAGTGCTGTACAAAGATTTTCTAAAATCTAACGGTCATTAATCCTCCATCATGTGTTTATGATCCAAGTCAACGAGCAATGTCTGACTTATTTATGTAACCCAATTGTTGCTCCATCTCCCAGCTTAGCTTGGATGCCACCCCGGAATGGTCAGGAACATATTCCTGATTAAAAATCAACGGCTCTGATCATTTGTCTGCTTTTGGCTATTTGCTTGCCACACAAAGGTGGTGTTTTCACGTGTGCCGATGTTATTGCCGATTTCTTTTTAAGAATAATATATAAAATTACGAAGAAGTACCTCAAGCTTGCACATTAATTCTTGGGCAGTTTGGGCAGAAACAATAATATGTCGGGCAGCCGGTGCTATGAAGCCTTCATCAACAGCCTTGTCTATGAATGATAAAAGTGAGTTGTAGTAACCATCAACGTTCAATAGCCCCACCTGTGACCAAATATTAACTAATCGCAATTAATTATACTTGCTAATAGTTTGATTAAGATTTTTGAAATAATAATTAGTTACCGGCTTATCATGGATACCGAGCTGAGCCCAAGTGATTACTTCTAAGAGTTCTTCCAGAGTTCCATACCCACCTGTACAGTGAATTACAGTTAACCGTTAGAGCTACAGTAGACTTATAAAATTATTAATTAACGACAAAAATGTTAATTAAAATTACAAGTAATTGCCTGGTAAAGCAATAAATGCATCAGCTTGACGGGCCATTTCAGCTTTGCGTTGGTGCATGCCTGATACAGCTCTTACTTCTCCAACTGTCTCTCCTGTTATCTGAAATTATGCAAAATATTAAATTATGCAAAATATTTAATCATGTACCTAATCTAAATTAATGTACTAAAATTAGGGTTCACAATATTATGAAATTTAGTTAATTACCTCTCTGGGCATAAGAGTTTTAGGAATTACTCTGGAAGGAAAAAAGAAAAAGTAATTAAAAACAAAAAAATTAAGTGTTTTGTGATGGAGAAAGAGAAGAGAAGGAGAGAAGGTAACATAAGTTGCATTATTACCCTAACACGTGGCGACCACCATCGAAAACAGCTTGAGAGACAAGACCCATCAACCCAATGCTTCCTCCACCATAAACCAAGTCAATGTTCCTTTCAACCTGCAATTATTTTAATAATTTCAATTACGTGTTTCCTTCAAACAAAACTGTACCCCGTAATTTTTCCATTAAAAAACAAAGCAGTTGCGTCAACTTTAGTTTTATCCGTTAATACACTTTTTTCTGTTCTGTTCCGGGAAAACAGAACAAACAGAGATTACCAAACATGTCAGAGAATACAGTATCAGAGAAATGAGCAGGTGAAATTCAAAAAACTTTTAAAAAATATCATATAAATTAATAAAAAAAAAAAATTGATTTAATCTATTGAATTTATTTTTTGAAAATCAAATTTTATCTTCATTAAATCAATATTTGCTGCCCCTGATGGAATAGCATTTAGCATGCAGAAGCAAAAGACAAAATATATATTAACATCAACTTGGCCAAAAAAAATTCAGGTTTGGTTTGAAAGATCCGAAACAAAGGAAAAAAAAAAAAGCAGATAGCTAGGTGGTACCAGTTGTTGGCCGAGTTGAATAGCAGAAAGCTGGTAGCTAGGGTTCTTGCCAGGGCTGCTACCACAAAAAACACAAACACGTTTGAATCTTGATGTCTGCTGCTGCTGTTGAGTTTCCATAATGAAATTGAAAAGATTAATACTGGACTGGTTTTATTATTTGCGATTTGAATTTGTTAATGGAGATGTAATAGGAGTCAGCACTCAGCACCAATTTCTTTGAGAACCAAATAACAAAAAAGTGAGGGGGGAATGATAAAGGGTATCGTTGGTCTCTTTTTATATCAAAATCGATGCCCCCACAGCCACAGCCACACAACACAATTTCATTTTTCTCTCAACTTCTCGTCTTATGATATTTTCCTATACGAATTTCACATTGTTATTCCATTTGACATGTCGTTTTCATTTCTGTATTATTACACATTGAGAATAATTCAGAATTAAGTTACCAAATAACAATTAATACTTGGAATATGCAAGTATCTGCATGTGATGATTGGTGCTATAACTACCTACAATTCCTTTTTAAATTATAGGCCAGTGAGTCATCTATTGCCATAACTGCCCATCTCTTTCTCCTTCGACCCTTCCATATTCAGCATTTCACCTTTTTTTTTCCCACCCTACAAAAGTGTAATAATTATTTATCATCAAATTACTAATGGATTAATGGAAGATTAAAAATAATACAAGTGTCTAATCATATAGATGTTCCATTGATTTGTTTCTTATCTATTCACTATTTATCACGTGTATATTAAAAAAGAGGATTGTTTTCCCTCTCCCCTCCCCTACATCTTATCCCCCAATAAAATTATAATATTATCATATTCTTTATAAAATCTTATATATATATATATATATATAATTATTGGTTTATTTATTTATTATTTATTATTTTATTAATTAAATTAAATTATTTTTAATATCTTTTTTGACTTTATTTATTTAATATTCTTTATATATTTTATTTATTATATTTATCTTTTTTCTACTTTATTTATCATATTATAATACGAAGTAATGTATATATCACAAAATACATCAGGAGAAGACTTTGGAGGTAACATAAATTAAAATTTATATTTTTATATATTTTTGTGTACTTTTTTGAGTATTTTTACTTGTATTTTTCTATGAACATGGTTAAAATAAAATTGGTTTAAGATATTTTTTATTTGAAAAATGTGCTTGTTCGCAAGCTATTCATATAATCAATTTAGTCACAAATGAAAAATTATTACTAACATAAAAGAGAATATTTTCTATTATAGATAAATAGTATTAAATAAATTAATAAGGATTCAAAAGAAAATTAAATAAATAAAGAAATACGAAATAAACAATATATATATAAGATTTATTAAATAAGTAAAAAGAGAAATGAGTATAAATATAAAGAAAAAATAAATGGGATAAAAAAAATAAAAGAATTAAAGCAAAAAATTAAATTATAAAATAAAATAATTAAATAAAAAATAATTTATTTTAAAAAAGAAGGATAATAGTGTTATTTTGTAAGGGAACAAGTGGAGGGGACTATCAGAGAAAAGCAATTTTCATATTAAAATTATAGATAGTGATTTTTCTAGAATATTCAAGACTTTTCCTTAAATATATTAAGATTAAAAGCATGTTCCACCCAGACGACATGATATATAACAATATTTTATTGTATCTTTTTTTGATAATGTGTCATATTAATTAAATAGATATAATTTTGTGATTGTTATCAATACATCAAAAGAGTGAAAAAAATAAAAAAACGGTTTTCATGTAAACCTAGATAAAAAGCAAATCTAAATTCTTGGTGGATCATCATCATAGTCATGTCCATGTGTAATATGCACTTGCAATATTTAATAAAGAAAAATATACATACACAAACGCTTAAAATAATTTTAAGTTTGCTTCCTTTCAATTTCATATATTCATAAAAGAAGAACTTGTCGCCAGACACGTGAGACTATGAATTTTTAGTAAGTCCCAATTGCCATGCTTGGCATCTAATTGATCAAGAAATTAAATTAGAAGGGATCTGAATCTCATTTTCAAATTTATAATTCTCCAACTGGGGGACCCTACGATTCAATGAAATGTGTATTATAGTTGTAGTCCCAAGGGGCGTAATTTGATAGTGTAGAGCTCAGAATCTCACATTGAAGTCCTGCGTTCGAATCCAGAGAGTGTGTTTATTGTAAGAATCAAGGACAACCATGGGTTTTACCTGTTCCGTTTAAGCTGGAAATGGGTGTTTTGACGGTGGGATTTCCAAACGATTCAAAAAAAAAAAAAAAGAGTGTATTACAGTTGTATTCTTGGTTGTTCATATGCCATTGTCCAATGAGTGGTTACTAACGGGCCCTTTGCCTTTATCCTATTCTAAAATTTCCTCACAAATTGTATATGCTATGGTCCCTTAGTGCTAAAATGGTTCTTAATAATGATTATTTATGAAGAAATTAAACATCCACTTTCCTTTTGCTTATCTATAACTTACTTTTTTCAATCTTTTATTGTAATAAGATTTTGCAAGTTTTTGAACCCCATGAAAAAAGCCTTTGTTACTCCATCACCATTTTAGAAAATAAATATGTATGTAAGTTCTGTGGACACCCTTCTATTATAAACTGTTTCGTAGCGTAGTGGTGACTGAGATTTTTATTCACCCATTTGATGTTTTGAAAGATTGTTAGTTTAACTTGCAATTGCTGGTGATTGCGTAGTGTGGTAGACTGTTACATACAATTCTAAAAATCACGTATATTGTTGGCTGCTCTGATGTGAGCATAGTCGATCTCATGATCTCATCTTGAGGTCGGAATGTATTTTTTGTAAAAATCTGAGACATGCAGGGGTTTTATCTGCTCCGCTTAAGCCCGGAACAGGTGGTTTGGCGGTGGAATTTCCAACGATTTCAAAAAAAAAAAGTAGTGGATGAAATTACCTACAAACACTCAAATAACACTAACTATAATCAAAAGGGATGGTGAATTAGGTATTAGATAAATATTAGAAAATTAAAAAAAAAAAAATCAATTTAAGCTACTTAGATGGTAGCTTTTACTGATTAAACTTAGAGTTCAATTTCTACAATTAATACTCAATAATATATTTCTCTAAAGCAAGTTGCTAAACAATATAGATATAAAATAAACTTCACATAAAAAAAGTAAGGGTTAAAGAATTTAACACCGAGATTTATAGTGGTTCGGCTAACAATGCCTACATCCACTCCTCCAAGCCGCGCATGGAGCTTTCAACTATCCAAAAATAATTCCACACTTTACACCGTAAGTTTTCCGTGGCTCACTCAAACCTTTACACAAGACTTTTATCACATAAGTTCACATTTAAACCTTTACACCAAATATATCATTTTAAGTATATCCATTTGATCACGCCCAAAAAAGTACTTGCGGCTATCACAGTATAGTTGGGGTGTCGATTCCTCAGAGAGATGGTTACAAAGAACTAATGTACTTAAACAAAAACGCTTAACAATAACTTAATGAAAATATAGATTGAATTGATAATTTAAAGTAAAGATTAATAAAAAAAAACGTAAAAGATATCAATAGAGAGAGGCAGCAAAGCATCGGGAATCCCTCTTGTATCAAAATCCTATATTCAGTTATTGATTCATGTTATTACTCAATTGAAGGTTTCACATCCCAAACCAACAATCGGAAGATATTCAATTCTAAACATATTAAATTCTAAGTTAATCAATGTTTATTTTCTCTATATTAACAGCACACAAAGTCAGCATTACGAGCTATCTAACGTCGACAATATACCCTCAGACAATACTACAGCAGAAGATCAACACATAAAACAACTTTTACCAGTCACAAATGAGTTCACAAATCACAAATAGAATAAGCATGACTGGATCTATATGCAAATTGATAAAAATAATCTTTGGGTTCATGAATCGAAAGATGATAAATAATAATAATAAAGATCAATTGTATTAACGTTAAAAAACATTTAAGAATCAACAACATGAATATAAGAAATCAATTACAAGAGTTCATCTTTAGTTTTGCCTATGAGATTAGTTCTCCATAGAAGAAAGAAACATAGCCTGAAGAGATTGCAGCAGCATCCTGTTTGGTATGAAGTTTCTTCGTTCTTCAATCTCAAATTTGTGTTTGTGGCTCTTTGTTGTATGTTTCTTCTCTCATTTTCTCATCTTTTTTCTCTTGTTAGGGTTTTAGACGAAGTTGGGTTTATATAGAGCGGCCATGAAGACCTTATTCGCGTAAAAACAAGCTAAGCACGAACCCTGGAATACGTATGCGCATCAAGACGCGTGGCCTTTGCGCGTCGCGACGCATGGCCGGCTTTGCATGATTATGATTCATGCGTTTATGCTCGTCCCGCGCGTTTTCGATGCGTCCGCAAGGTCCCGAAACATGTGTAATTGATCCAATCTTCATGTTTCATTGCTTCATAATAATAAAACATAAAATAAACTATAATTAAGATTAAATGCATAATAATTAAGCTGAATTAGTGATGTTAAAAGTACACTTTCGTGCACTTATCACAACTCCCAACCAGCTTATTGCTAGTCCCTAGCAATTCAAACGTAAAAATTAAATAAGAACTAAATTAAATTAAAAATAAATAAAAACTATATAAGCTACTTTCGTAGGGATCACGATTGCATTTAGTGTATAGAACAAGCCTTTAAACCCCTAGGTGTCCATAGTGGACAAGTTATAGTCTCGTGAGGGCTTACAGTGACGACACCCACAAACGTCATTTAAAAACACATACAATAACTGTTGGACAATTATGACCCATAGCATCACTATTTGTAAAAGACATTGTGGTTTTTGTACAAATTAACTATGTGACAAATGAAATTGCTATTTTATTATTTTGTAATTAGATTACTTGAATATATAAATGATAAAAGTCCTTATGATTAGTTCCGGATTAATAAGATATGAGACAGTATCAATCCACGAAAGGATTAATTATTAAATATCCGTAGTCGTAGTATTATCGAGACTGGACATCGATAATACGGAATAGGCTAGTATTATACTTGTGCGCGTTATGGAAGCGTAACGACATAGTTCTCATATATTTGGGTATTGGATACTCATGTAAGTTAGAAGGTTCTGTTTACCGATGGTACGGGAACAACTTTGCTCTGGATAGACCCCTCAGAATCCCATTGGTAGTATGACTATATGTCTATGGGAATCCGAATCAGGGTAAGTGTATCTGGTCTTAACCTGAGACTTGCATCGCTAATGCTTGCGACAATCAATACGCTTTGGTTTTGGTCGTCTGGGGCTTTAACAGGTTCTGTGTACGTCTCTTCTGGGTTTATTGAGAATCGTAGTGTATTGGGTGTGATGTCAAGATGGAAGTGTCACTTCAGTCATATGGAGATGATGATCACGTAGGGATACGGAACTGGTACTCTAATATGTTGCAACTATCGGGATAATATGACAAGGTCATGATTATCTGATTAAAGAGACTAGTTGCTATTGATCCGATATATGCTTCGTACGGGGTAGACACAATTCCAGCCTCAGGCCTAGCATGTGACATCTGATACTGGATCGCAATACGCAATACTTAATATATTACGCCTGACATAGATTATCTATTCCTTAAAAGAATATTTTTGGAGAATTGGGTAGGCACGGTGCTTTGCTAAAAGCCAACCATGTCTTGTAAATCGGTAAGAACGTGGTACGGGGTACGCACGTGTTCAGATAGTCCGACGACCGGATTTACTGCCAACATATCCAGGGATCTCATGGGTCGCTTCCCAAAGATTCACCGATGACGTTTGACTCGAACAGAATTAATCTGGAATTAATTATGAGAGAGAAAATTAATCTAGGATTAATTACGGCAAGAATTTATCTGGGATAAAATTCGAATAGTAGAGAAAGAACGATTAATTTAGAATCAATCGATGAAATAATATATCGGATATATTAATTGAAATTAGATTTCAATGCGGAATTAAAATTGGATTTTAATTCGGAAAAACAAATCTAAATTAATTTGTAAGCGACTTTAATAATAATTTTGCAAGGCATAATTGTTTAATTATGTCGCAACGACAAATTCGTTAATTCGGAATTAAACGAACCCGAACCCGAGCCCGAGCGAAGTTGCACGTTGAGATTGTTCGACTTAAATTCGGAATTTACAAGTGGTGGGACCCACTTGACTTACATCACACTTTTGACTAATGATGGAAGCGGTTGAAATGGAGTGTAAGCATTAGATTCCTTATTCAACACTCTAAACAATCTCTACACACTTTGCATTATTTTATTTCATTTGAAAGACATATACCAAATTTGATTTGGTAAATGGTATTAGATTTTTTGAAAATCAAATACATAAAAAAAAATTGAAAAACACTCTCTCCTCTCCATCTTGCAAATGTCGTGTGCTTCCCTCTCCTAGAAATAAATTTTGTTGCAATTTTTCTTCAAGCTAGCACTACAAAGGAGTCAACCAAGGTGTTAGGGAAACCATTCCCAAGAGTTTGGAACACAAGGAGAAGCTTGGAGCTCTTCATCAACTTCAAAAGTCTTGAAATCTCTACATCCAAACAAACCGATCAATGTAAGTTTTTCTGCAACTTCTTTGAGTATTCACACAAATTTCATGTTAGAAGATCCTTGGCATGTTCTAGGAACCCAACAATGGTATCAGAGCCTTTTCTAAGCATGAAATGAATTTAGGATTTTTATGATTTATGCATGATTTTTTCAAATTGATGGTTTGGTTGAGCTTGGATGATGACGAATTAGATTTATGCATCTTAAAAATTGAGAAAATGAATTGGATAAATTTTCCCCTAATTTCCTTGCTTTAGCCGAAACCATGAACCCTAGATATATCATGGTGATTTTTGATTTTAGACCATTGGATGTGTTTAAAAGCATGAAATAAATTGATTGTTGATTTAATTAGATTGAAATCAAATTGGTTGAAATTTTATGCACATTGCCGCGAGTGAAGAAGCATGATATATATTGATTTTGCTTCAATTTGTGTTGGACATGAGTTGATAAATTAAAGCATGATTAATTAGATAAATTGGTGTTTTGGAAATATTAATTTAACTAATTAATTGTGGCTAATACACTTTAATTAAAAATTAATGTGAAATTTAGAATTTTGTATTAATTAAAATAAGCCTTTAATTTTGAATTGGGATAATATTGTTGTATTTGGGCTTAATGGGCTTGATTGGGCCAAGTTGGTTTAGGACAATTGGATTGGATCCAAATTGGGCCTAAAACCATTCCATAAAGTCCAAGTATAATAATTGGGCCTTTAACTATTTAATTGGGCCTAATGGGCCAAAATTAATTTTATGGCAAATAGGGTGATTCCTTAATTGGGCTTTGGTTGCCAAAGTCCATGTCTTACCAATTGGACTTTAATTAAATTGACATTGGATGTTAATTGGGCATTTGAGACCCATTAAGATTGGATTTAGAATCTAAGTCTAAAAGGCACAAATATAAGTGTAATTATTTAATTTGGAATTAAATTAGAATTAGTATTGAATACAAATTAAATTGGATTTAAAATTGTAGTTCGATATAATTCAAGAATACCCACTTTGAGTATTTATTCTTAAACGAGTTGGACTCGCGCAAATCAAATCGTTGTTTGAACATTGGATGATCAGTAATTCAAAGATTAATTAATTGGATTAGATTGATTGAATAACATGCTTTGTGTGAATATATGGATGTATTGTATGAATAATGTATATCGGATGGATATTAGATGTGTAAGG
The DNA here is from genome assembly GCA_019454045.1 of Zanthoxylum bungeanum. NCBI lineage: Eukaryota > Viridiplantae > Streptophyta > Magnoliopsida > Sapindales > Rutaceae > Zanthoxylum > Zanthoxylum bungeanum. The sequence continues at coordinate 2,898 of SKCR01003341.1, read as the reverse complement.
GCAATTTTGGAAATTATTGTAATAAATTTAGAATTTATTAAATTGGACCTGCATGTCCAGCCTTATATCTCTTGACTCTTTATATTTCTCTTCTCACCAATTCCCCTCAATGTTAATGAGGTTTCTTTATTGTATTATGTAATTGGGTAGAAGTTAGAATAGTGCTAGCCGGGGAGAGGAAATGGAGAGATTTGTTCTAGGAATAATTTGTTAAATATTCATCTGCATATCATTATTATTTATTTCGCGTCTTATTATGCTTTTAGAATGCATGTTTAAGGGTGTATGATGAGACCTAATCAAAGATAATAAATTGGTTGTCAATTTACGCGAAAAACCCCCAAACAAATATTAAGCGAATTCCTTCCATTGAGTGGTTCTCTCTCAAGATCCAAGATTGGCATTGGTTTGTTGGCCAAAGTCAAGATCAATGTCCATCGCGGATGTGTTTGAACCACAAAAGCTTTGTTCCATATCACATGTATTGGGCAAGTTGTGACTTGTTAGCCAAAGTCAAGGTCACTTCTTGTTCATCGACGTGGATTACGAAGCTTTCCCACTGTCAATGGGTCCCGCTTAACTGGAATCATTAAGCTTGTTGAGCCAAAGCCAAGGCTTAGTTGATTCAGAGGAAAATGTTAGGAAATATATTGGATATATTGACATATATATTGTATATATGTTTCGGACTTGGAGGTCCACCTACCGGATCTAGGAATTGGATGAGATCCAATTGATCTTAGAGATCTACCTAGTTAAATATCATACAGCTTGTTGGCCAAAGTCAAGGTTTTGTGTTATTTAATGGGATCCTAGCCCACTAGGAAACTAGGTTTCCCGAGTACTCAATAGAGGGTTAGAGGTTCGCCGAAAAAATAGTGGGAGGCCAGTATTGAATTTGTAATTTCGTTCAAATACTTGCCAAATACGCGCTTTCAAATTATTTTCGTCTTTTAATATATTTATATTAGTTGGACTAATATTTTTTTTTAACAGTTGGATTGTACCCAAAATCGTTAATTGAATAGTTAGAATATTGCAATTAAGATGACTGGAAAGAACATTGTTAGAGACATCGTCATGGGCGAAAATATCTTTAATGGTGCGAACTTTCCTGACTGGGATATGAACCTCAGGATTGTCCTCAGGGCTGAGAAGATGCTCTATACAATAGAGAGACCTATCGGGCCTAATCCCGGAATTGAACAGCCGCTTGAGCTTGATCTTTGGAAGACTCATAGCGATGACAACTCAACTGCTCAATCCGTCATGCTTGCTGCAATGACCCCACAATTTCCTCGTCAAAACAAGGGATTGGATCCCTATGAAATGATGGAAAAATTGAAGGACCTTCACCGATCTAACCTTAGATCGCAAAGGTATGAATTGCAGAAGAAGCTATTTCGCTCTCGAATTTCAGAGGGTACATCTGTCGAATGTGTCGCAGATAATTGACATCGAACAGCTGGGACAGCTAGGCATAGTCTTCGAGGTTGAGACTTCCATAGATTTGATCTTACAGTCTATTCCTCACAGCTGAAGCGAGTTCATCATGAACTACAATATGATGAACCAAGATCATACTCTTGGAGAGTTGATGGCAATGCTGCATGAAGCAGAAAAAGAGCTTTTAAAGGGCAAGAAGCGCGAGGCGCACTTCGCTTCGACATCTCAGTCTGCCAAGGCTTGGCCAAAGGCTACTGGAGGCGTGAAGAAGAAGAAGAAGAAGAAAAAGGGCAAGGCCAAATCATCAAAGTCTTCTGGGAAGACAAAGGACAAATCCCAAGATGTCTGCCTGCAGTGTGGCAAATGGGGCCAATGGAAGCGTGACTGCCGTGAGTACAAGGCGCACTTGAAGGAAGTGAAGGCGGGCAAGGCTCCGGCTTCAGGTATGTTTGTTATTGAAATAAACATGTCTACTTTTGGTTTTAAAAATTAGATTTTTGATTCTGGTTGTGATACTCATATATGTACTGATGTGCATGATCTACAGATTAGTAGGAGACTGGCTTCGGGAGAGATCGACCTCCGAGTTGGAAATGGGACTAGAGTCGCCGTTTTGGCTGTTGGGACTTACATTTTGGAACTGCCATTGGGGCATGTACTTAATTTATCAAACTGCTATTATGTACCTAGTTTGACTAGAAACATTATATATGTATCTTGTTTGACCCAATGTGGGTATACTTTTGTATTCAGAAACACTGGGTGTTTTGTTTATAAAAATGATTTTGAGATATGCAGTGCTGATGTTAATAATGGTCTTTATATTTTGAATATAAATCAATCTCAAACATGTAACATGACAAACAAAAGGCTTAAATTAAGTAACAAAGATGAAACTTATATGTGGCATTGTCGTCTGGGACACATTAACAAGACTCGTATATCCACACTTTCGAAGAGTGGATACTTGGACGGATTTGATCTAAATTCATATGACGTCTGCGAATCTTGTTTATTAGGCAAAATGCCTAAAATACCTTTTAGCGGTAAAAGGGCACGTGCCACTGAACTGTTAGCCCTCGTTTATAGTGACGTATGCAGGCCCATGTCTATCCAGGCTAGAGGTGGATATGAATACTTCGTAACCTTTACGGATGATGCATCGCGTTATGGTTATATGTATCTTATGAGACACAAGTCAGAAACTTTTGAGAAATTCAAAGAGTTTCGACAGGAAGTAGAAAAATAGACAGGAAAAAGTATTAAAATATTACGATCGGACCGTGATGGAGAATACTTAAGTAATGAGTTTCTCGATTACTTGAAAGAGTATGGTATTCTTTCACAGTGGACTCCTCCCGGAACACCTCAATTAAACGGTGTGTCTGAACGGAGAAACCGAACTTTGTTGGACATGGTAAGGTCTGTGATGAGTCGTAAAGAGCTACCAAT